>CABHPP010142915.1:0-36796 GCA_902168425.1 Peromyscus attwateri | reverse complement strand
TCTATCTATCTATCTATCTATCTATCTATCTATCTATCTATCTATTTATCTTCTATCCATCAATCTATCTATCAATCATCATCTATCTATCATCTATCATCTAGCTCCGTCTATAAACTACTAAATTTGACTAATTTGTATTCTACAATTTACCTTTCAATTTGTTCTCTGTGTATTTTTATTTCTAAATTTTAAAATTCTGCTATTATTGTTCATTTGTCTTCCCTTCTGGTTTCTCCTCACTATCCCACTGACAATATTCTGAAAATCAGTGACTAGTTCCTCGTTCCCAGATCTGTCTCCTGAATGTCTCTATAGTACATGACAGTGAAAATAAGCTGGACACTTTTTTTTGATCCTCTCTCATGGGCTGTTTCTTTTCTTCCTTACCTAACCACTGTTTATTTTTGCATCGACCATTACACTTTTCTATCCATTCTTATATCATCTGTGGTTGTAGCTCTGAAAATTCTATCTTCAAGATTTTCTTTCCAATTTTTCCTTCATAAAGATCATCCTATTTATTGTTTCAAATTTGTTTTTCTCCCTCATCTATTTAAGCATATTTACTGATTCCTTCCTAAAAACTGGGTACCCTGCAAGAGTGAGATGCTAAGCCCAGGAATAAGACATAAGCAGCCCTTCTATCAAGGAACCCCTAACAAAAACATCTGGAATAAACAGAGGAGTGAATGTATGTATCTAGCTATGTACATAGGAAGATGTAGCTCAGGGTTAGAATACAGACCCTGGAGGAAGTGACTAATTAATTATATTTCTTTCTTAAGTGTTTTGAACAAGCATATCTTCCTTTGCCCTTGCAGATAATTCAGTTTTAATTTTCTCCTTCTCTAATGGATGCCTGTACCTTAATGCTTTTAAAGAAATTATGTTTAAAACTAAGCATGACAGTTCTACTTCTACATAATTTACCTGCTGAGTTTTAATTCATGATCATACTGCCAATGTTTGTATAGTTAGATTAGCCCTGAATTTGTGAGTCTTTGTGGACTTGCCCATCTGCATCATATCTTCTTTCACAAAACATTGCTGATTCCATTTTAAAAAATGGTTATTGGTGATGTGTAAAGTTAGCAGTGTAGACTAGGTCAAACAGGAAAAAGGAAAGTAGATCATTTAACTATCCCTAATTGGCTGATTGTTTTTGCTTCTTCTTCTTCTTTGAAATGGCTGATAGCTCTTTTTCTGAATTATTAAAGATTTCTGCTGTTTTTTTTAAAGACTTACTTATTTTTATTTTGTGTGTAAGAGTGTTTTGCCTCATATATGTACAATGTGTACATATGTGTACTACTAGCACATGGTGTCTGCAGAGATCTGAAGAGAGTTTTGGGACACCTGAAACTGAAGTTAAAGATAGTCCCAGGACAGGTGCATATTGGGAGCAGCATATACTCTTAATTACTGAGCTGTCTCTAAAGTCCTTCCATCTTATTTCAACAAAGACAAATCTATTTATACATCTAAGATCCTTTGTTCCCTGAAACTGTTTTCTTTTAAACATTTTGTTGCAATAACCTCTTCTTTATTTTTTCCATATACTTTATTTTATTAAAAAAAGAAGAAGCAAGGGCTACTTCAAGCTGGAGAGATAGCATAGTGCTTAGTAGCACTAGCTGCTCTTTCAGAGGACCCATATACGATTTCTAATAACCACAGGGCAGCTCACAACTGTTTGTAACTTCAGTCCCTGGGGAACTGTGCCATGTTCTGGCCTCCAGGTACAATGCACACATGCTGTTCACAGACATGCAGGAATAACACCCATACACAGAAAATGAAAACAAATGAGAAAAAATTTAAATGAAAGGTTGTTCCTTATTACCTCCAGATACTTGTCCTGGCTCTGGTAATATTTCAACTGCTTCTCAATAAATCCCAAAAGGAAACCAGACCCAGGCAGAGTCAGGACAACACTTTCAATTTCTCTTGGCTCAACTCACTCTCTTGATCTATGCACACCTGATGTCCTTTCTCTGTTAATATCCCATTATCTGTACATATTCACTGTCATTTACAGATACTGACTGCTGGCCTCACTACTTTCAGGAAAGGTTGTCTTTTATGTGTCCTGTCAAAGGTCATAGTTAAGAAATGTGGCAAAGAACACAAGGGTTTCCTTTGCTATTCTTCTTAAGGGGCTAATTTGTGCAGTAGTTAAAACTTTTTATTATGCTACACAAGACAAGGCAGTTACTTGAAATTTAAACATTAAGATGCAATCAATATTTGCATACGTTAATTTGTTCATAAAATTTATAAGACCTTATTTAGAAATTACTAATTTAGTTTGGAACAAATCCTAGTTTGTTAAGTTAAATAGTTCCAGGCTTCTGGAAGTAGAAGAAAGAGTATTGTTGGAAATGCAGGGCCATCTTTGGCTACATACCAAATTTGAAGTTATCCTGACCTGTATGAGAACCGCGCACAAACATAAATAAATAAATAAATAAATAAATAAATAAATAATAATAGACTTTTTAAAATACTTTTTTCTTTTGAATACCGAGTGCTCCCAACTGTTAGCGAAAATGTACTCTTATTCCCATGAAGATATCAGAATTTAAACTATATATATCAAGAGTGTGCTGGATGGAGAAATCTCCACGAGTGTCTTCAATCCTACTCAAGGAGTTATATGCAACCAAGAAAAACTGGAAACTAGAGAGGTGGTCATATTCAGAGCAAAGCACACCAATTGGTTGTCCAATGCCAAACGGTTAGCTCTGAAAGCATACACACAGGTAGCACCATATGAACAGGTTATATTTTGGAATATACATATACATACATGCATAAAATAATAATTAGTGGGGAAAAGGCCATAAACTTCAAGAAGAGTGGGGAGATGTGTGGAGGAGAGGTTGGAGGGAGGAAAGGGAAGGGAGAAATGCTGTAATTAAATTATAATTTCAAAAATATAAATGAAAGTAAATGAATAAAATAAAATTAAATTAGGATTAAAAAAAAAAAGAATGCACTCTTCCATCAGCCACAGTGGTGTATAGTAGGCCTAGTGAGGCTGAGGCAGGAGAGTAAGTTCAAGGAATGGAACTCTTGAGCTATACAGTAAGACCCTATCTCTAAATTCACATGATCACGCAAACAGATATACACATGGGTGTGGGCAGAGGAGAGAGAGAGAGGGAGAGAGAGAGAATGTGGAATAGTATAATGGATACTGCTGATGACTTTAGAGAGTATATGCACCATGGAGCATATCAGTTCTTTCTTTACATAGGAGTGAGTTCATGGCTCTCACTAAATCATGCTATTGCAAAAAAATAATGAACCAATAGCATAATGTAAAAATGTAAGATGAAAAATGCCACGAAAGACTCTGAACTCTCTCTTATTAGTCAATTTTATCAGTCATATCTGGAAGTTTTATTGAACTGTTAGAAAATATTAAGATGCTGAAAAAAACTCTGTAGCTTTCTTCTCCTACTGTAATTATCCACCTCAATGGAGAACAAGCGTGCCAAGGAGGCAGACTTGGTGAAAATGTCTGTGATGTTATGTAAATGTTTCATCTTCTCCTGGGTTGCCCCTATTTTTTACCTACAAACCCTCAGCCCTCATTCAGTAAGAATGATACCATATTCTCCCACTTTTCAATTGGAATTATTTCTACTGCTTGGTGCTAAGCAAAAAGCAACTGGCCTTGGGTAGCCCAGAAATTTCTTTGACTGAGTAGATATTTCTGAGTTTCAATAACTATTTCATGAATATGTCTAAGATATGTATAGATTTTACACTTCCGATGATGTTTATAATTTATTTTATTGTGATATTTAGTATAATATTCCTAATAGATCAGTTGAATTATAACACAGAGAGAGAGCTAAAAATTGCTGATTTACCTATAGCGTAGTATTGAGCTAGGTTTTTCTCCTTATAATCACCTTCATTACTTCAACTATACACATGGCATAGTCATTAATTTCCCTAACTCATAAATGAGTAACAAGCCAAAGGTCAAAACTATTACCTTGGCTGACATTTCTGAAAACTGGAAATATTTGGAAGCTAAACTGAATTCATTTATTTCACTAATTTTTGATAACCTCATTTAAACAGTCACCAACACGATGAGAAGCAGCCTGCAACTCAGAGCAGCAGTAACTGCCTCCAGGGTCCTGCTGCCACCATTTGTGCCTGGGCCCTGGCCGAAGCTTCTCCTTAGCAAGCCTCCTAGGCTGCCCTCAAACTCGGGATCCTCCTGCCTCTGCCTCTGCCTCTGCCTCTGCCTCTGCCTCCTTCAGCAAATCCAACCAGTGTGCTTCACCACAACTGGCTGAGGGTAGCTTGGGTCTGAGCAGGGGCCCGCAAGGCCACAGCCAAGCAGCTTTTTTTGTGAATTCATACCACAAACTTTGGGTGCCAGATGTAGCAGGAATCTTAGAAGGCCTTATTAATAAAATCAAACCTGAAGCCAGTTATTGGGGTGAATGCTGGAAGATCAGAGAAGCAGAACAAGGCAAAGCTACCTCACCTCACCAGTTCCTCAGCTGATCCTGTTTCCTCAGACTGGAAGCTTCTCAGTCCTCATCCAGAATGAATCTGAGCTGAACTGTGCTGCTCAAAGCCTGAAAGCTTAACCAGCCAAATGCTGCTAGTTTTTGGTCTTCATGCCTTATATATCTTTCTGCCTTCTACCATCACTCTCTGTGATTAAAGACTCACTTTCTGGGATTAAAGGCGTGTGTCACCGTGCCTGGCTGTTTCCAATGTGGCCTTGAACTCACAGAGATCCCAGATGGATTTCTGCCTCTGGAATGCTAGGATTAAAGGTGTGAGTGCCACCATTTTCTAGCCTCTGTATCTAGTGGCATTTCTGTTCTCTGACCCCAGATAAGTTTATTAGGGTGCACAATATTTTGGGGAACACAAAAGCACCACAGGACTGATTGTTCCTGCTATTTTCCAGTATAAATAATGAATTGAAATCAATATGTGATAATAGATCTGATAATTCTAGGCACTTTCATGGGAGTGGTCTAATATGGATTTGATCATCAACTACTGGAAGCTATAAGATCACCAGTTATTCAGTCTGTTTCCATTGCTACTTTCTACCTTAAATGTCTGTCCTATACTATAGAAGATTGTAATGGTGCCACTGAAATTTTGACTTCTTTATCTGATGGGACTGCTATATTTTATAATGAAGTAGTGATTGGCACCATGCTTTCATTTTGGGGATTGTTGGTGATACCACAAAGAGAAAGAGTGGCAGTGACTAATTTTATCTCCCAGCTTACAGCTCCATCACATACTTCTTTGTTTGATATTCTGCAACATCAGTGAATTATATTTCTGCACCTCTTCCTGGGTAATTACAGAGTAAATGCAAGTTAGATTATGAGAACTATTATAATCTTGTCAGCATGTTTGGCTAAAGTCTTTTCATTTAATGCTTTTTTTTGTGAAGAATTTTCAAAGGACTACATCTCTTAAATATTATTATTCTTCACTGACCTAATGGGGAAAACACCAAAAGTATACTGTCTAGAGCGTAGTTATAAATGACAAATTTAGAAAGCATTATTCTCATGAAATTTCAATGCATAATAATTGTTCCAGTTTCACTAAGATTTGTGGATATCTTTTTTCTGTTGATAACATACAATTATAAAAATTTCCTATATTTAGATACCTAAATGAATTTGAGGCACTCAGGTCAAAATTGATATCAATTACTATTCATATTGTTTTAAATGGTACCAAACATATTTTAATGCCAAATATCTCAGACAATATCATAAAACACTCAACTCAACAAAGAAGTCCATGTTATTAACATCACTGCCATAGCAAGCATTGTCATAGGGCCTGAAAGGGAGCTTTCAACCCTGTGCCAGTGAGAATTTAAGATACTTCAGACACTAGGGATGTTTAAACAAACTAATGAAGTAACCCCAGCCCATGCCTCTCTGTCCTGTGCCTTCCTTCTCTTCCTCCAGACTTTGTCACCATCCAAGCAGAGGCCCTATCTGAGGCTCAGTGCACTCATGAATTGAGTTTTCTTTATACAACCTTAAAACTAGAGCTTCATGACAAGGCCAGTAAATCACTGGCATGTCCTCCATCGCGATGGGGCTGTTGAGTCTCCAAAAGAAAATTTCAAATTCTTGCAGTTCAGTAGCAAGTATGGATTGCTACAGGAGCATTTCTAATATACGACACAGAAGATTGGCAGAGAACACCCAGGGAATGCTGTCATGCAAATGATTTAGTACTAGTCATAATTCAGTGTGAAGGTAGTCTCAAGTAATAAAACTACTCAGAATACACACAATTGTTCAATATCATCTCTTTACAGGGAATTGACATTTGAAATTATTATCATGAAAAAAATACACATAATTCAACTTTATATTTGGAAAGACTTCTTTTTCAATTTTTGTTTTATTGTTTTTGTTATTCATGTGTGTGTATGTGTTTGATGTACATTCATGTGTATACATGTTTGTATATGTTTGGGTGCACATGTATATGCATGTGAAGACCCAAAGTTAACCTGGTCCTTATGCTTGACAACAAGCTCTTTATTCATGGAGTTAGATTCCAAGGCCTCCAAATAGACTTCCTTGACTGAACCTAATTAAAAGAATTAACTGCAAAATCATAATCTATTTTTGTTTGTCTGTAGTATTAAAAAAAAGAAGCTCAGCAGAAAGTTAGAATGGCATTAATAGTGCATTTACCAAAAAGTAGATCAATTAAATTGACCAGATCAATTACAAAAAATAGTGTCAGTTTTGAATGAACCAAACAGAAAAAAAGCAGCATTTCCTCTATCTTGTAATTTCTATATTACATGGTCTCCCCATAACAATTGTTGGTGAATGTTTTTCCTGTTAATATCTTTCTGACCTGTATCTCTGTGCAAAGGTCAAGACGGAGTCACAGAAATGTATTTTAGTGGTTTTGAATATCCAATCTGAAGGTTTGGAGAGAGAACAAGTCCTATGAAATTCACTATTGTATTGCCCATACCCTATCCACAAGTGACCAATGAGAACACACACACACACACACACACACACACACACACACACACACACATATATATATATATGTATGTATATATATATATATATATATATATATATATATATATAAAGATTAGGTATAGTTTATATATATAAATAGTGACTATGTTAAAGAACAAAATTTTGATCAAAAGTTAGAGATCAGAGGAAAAATTCCAATGGGGAGAAAGTTAAGAGTTGAGAACACTGTACTATGGAATGTTAGTAACTTCTATAAAAAGCAGTAAGACATTCAAGAAAAACTGGATGAGTGGGTCTTATATTTGGAATATCATGACCATCCAGTTGTTTGAACTTTCAGATCCTTTAAAATTATACATTTGCTATTTTAGGGAGAAACTTAGTAAAAAAAAATTGGGGGTAGAAAGTTTTAACATGGTTTTCAAAAAATACATTTAAATTTACAAGGGAATGTTGTATCCTCACTTCCAGCTCATGTAATCTCATCAGTTGATACAAATAAAAGCAGAGATGGGAGAAGTACAGGATTTTTTTAGACCACATTATAAGGTTGGTATTTGACTTAAAAGGTGGATTGTTGCAACATTATCAGACTGGTAATAGGTTTCTAAGTGATCACTATTAATTTCTGTTAATTTCCTTTTCAGAGCAGTAACAAGTTGGTATTGATTATTTGGTGAGAAAGTCGTCCTTTAACCATTTGTATGCTGTACTCATTGTTAGCATCATCAGACACCGACTTAAAACGTTATGAATGCTTGTTTTTAGAATATGTATATAATATTTGTCAAAATTCATATATATATATATACACATATTATAAGATATTCATCTTACACCAGCAAATTCGTTTCTTGAGGGAGTTGTTTTTTTTTTTTTTTTACTATAATACTTCTTTTAAAAATGCAAACTGATTTAGTGAAATTGATATATTAGGAGATCATTCTGCCATCAAAACAGAATTTTTTGCTTGTTTATGTTCAATTGTGACGAGAAACTAAGTTCAGGAGAATCATTAAGTCTTTATAGAAAACAGGACACTGTGCGTTGTGTTATGTAGCAACATGTGAATGGGCACAATCATTCTCAAGAATCCATTGGCTACTTCTTGAACCACTAGGATATTTTTAGTGATATAATCTGTATGTGAACACAGTTTTCCTTCTGATTTTTGGATTGAAATTCTGTCTTCACAAAATAATTCACAAGTTGTAATTTTCTTATGCCAACTATTTGAAATCAAGCCAGCTTCATTTTTTTGGAAAATACAGTGTGATGTGTATAGAATTTGTATTCTTAAAATATTGTGTATATAAAATTGTTTCAGAAAATGTTATTATTTTTGTTTCACTGATACATATCCTAAATATTATGATCCGAACGCAATTTCTCCCACAAATCCTGGGATTTGTTTTACTGCCCAATTTTCAAAACACCATTTATAAGTAATATATATCAATATATGTTTATTGAAATAAGATGTCACATTATAGAATAAACATGTTTATTTAGGAGAAATGACAAGTAAACACAAAAATGCTGTCAGGAATGTTCCCAGAAATTTATGAGTCAAATAACCCTAATATTTATCAAATGAATAATAAATATGAGTGTGTGGTATATTAATAAAGTAAAATAATACCCAGTATAAGATGTAATTGAAATGTTGGATAAGTCTAATAATGTATGTGGTTCTCACAGATACTGTGATGATCAAAAATTTATATAGAAACCACAATATAATGTATGATTCCATTTGTATAAATTTTGATAGCACATGAAACTTGTCTTAAAGAGCGTTGCATAAGTAGTATAAGGAATTTTCTGGAGTAATTGGAATTGTCTATATTTACTAGGACATGTATATTGATTAGTTTTAAGTGTCAACTTGACACAACCAAGAATCACCTAGGAAAAATATCTTAATGAAGAATTATCTAGATTAGATTGGCCCATAGACATGTCTATGGGAGACTTTCTTGATTGTTTATTTACATTGGAAGATCAAACACATTGTGGGTTGTGGTAATATTTTATTTTTGCTTTAATAAATAAAGTTTGCCTGGAGATCAGAGGAAATAGCAAGCCATTTTAAGTAAACAAATAAGTCAGATAGTGGTAGCACACACCCTTAATCCTATCACTTAGCAGGCAGGATCTCTGTGCATTCAAGGCCACACTAGGGAACAGAGCCAAGAGTGGTGACACACGCCTTTAATCCCAGTACCAACCATAGAGACCTGGAGGTCTGTACAGATAGACAGAAAGTGACAGAGCTGTGTAGGCAGCTGGGCTAAGAGAGCCAATGAGAGGGCAGAAAAGCAAGGCATATAAAGCCTGGGTAGACAGGAAGTAGCTTGCATTTGGAAGCTGCAGAGTTGGTGAGGTAAGGTTGGCTGGTAGCTTCCCCTATTTCCCTGATCTCTAAGGCTTTCACCCCTATATTTGGCTCCATGTTTTTTAATTAATAAGACCATTTAGAAATTCATCTACAGTGGGTGACATCACTCTCTTTGCAAGAGATCCTGAATAGGACAAGAAAGAAAAGTAATATTGAGAGTAAGCAACTAAGGACAAATGAATTCAGTTCTCTCTGATCTTGACTACAGACAAGATGTAACAGGATGGATCTGATACTTGAGTTCTCCTCCATGATGTGATGGGTGATGTCATTCTGCAGGCTATGAAAATGTGTTGCTCTGATTGGTTGATAAATAAAGCTGTTTGGCCAATGGTGAGGCAGAATAAGGTTAGACAGGACATTCTAAAGAGAGAAAGGCAGAAGGGGGAGACACTGCTAGCCACCTCCAGAAGAAACAAGATGTAAAGGTACCAGTAAGCCACAAGCCATGTGGCAAAGTATAGCTAATTTAAGATATAAGAACTAGATAACAAGAAGCCTGCCATGGTTATAGTTTAAAAATAATCTTAGCCTGTGTATAATTTTTTTGGGGGTCCCAGAGACTGCAGGACTGGCGAGTGAGAGAGATTTGTCCTGACTGGGGGCCAGGTGGGGCACAGGAAAACTTTCAGCTACAATCATGGACCTGTAAGCCCAATAAACACATTTTGTCCTTAGATTCTTTTTGTCATGATGCTTTTGCATAGCAACAAAATAAAACTAGAACAGAAAGGTAGCTTCTTGGCAGGAAAAATTTGCCCAAATTCACTGAGCAATAAATCCTATTTTATTATTTCAAAAAAAGAGTGAAATAAATTCTGAACTCTAGTTACTATATATGTTGATTTGCAATGGTATAAGTTAGTAATACAGAGCTAATATCTCTGTGTTTGCTGGACTTAAATGCAATGAATGTAGATTTTAGAATAACTGGAAATCAAATTCCTCAGTGAGAGTTACAAAATGAAAGGAAAAAAAGACAGAAGGAGAATAGTATGCAAAGTGGGATTGAAGTTCAGTTAGACAGTATCAACTAGAGGTTTACATGTATTTGTTAATTTAAACATGTATATAAAGAAATACAACTGTGTGCATATGAGTATATGTTTTCACTTTCTGCTGAGATCACCTAGAATCAGGTACCCACTAGTTTCTAAATAGTACTCATTCATAAGAAACACTGGGGGCTCCCTGCTGAAAAGACTGACTCTAGCTTGGAACAGAAAAACTTAAGACTCGTGTGTGACTTTATTTTGCACAAGAATGAAATGTGACATAAGAGAAAGCAGTGCACTCAACCTAAAGCCTCTCACTAAGCTACAGAGGAGGCCAGCATCAAACAAACAACAAACAAAACAAAACAGTAATGGCAGAGTTTTCTGTAGCCTGGAGTATTGCAGCAAAACCACACAGGAGAGGCTTGAGTGGAAGTCATTTATATTTTACAGATGTGCAGCCCAAGAACTGATGTCTGTTTACAAATAGTTATCTTCTTGTCATACTACCATGTAGCAAAAATAATTCATTTCTCTTCAGTCTTTGTTTTTTTTTTTTATAAAGACAACAATTCCATTCATTAAGGTTCTCTTCATCCCCTAATTATCCACAAAGAACCTACCTCTTTTTCCTCTTTTTTTTTTTTGTTTTTTTGTTATTTGGTTTTTTTGTTTGTTTTTTTTTGGTTTTTGGTTTTTGGTTTTTCAAGACAGTGTTTCTCTGTGTAGCTTTGTGCCTTTCCTGGAACTCCCTCTGTAGCCCAGGCTGGCCTCGAACTCACAGAGATCCACCTGCCTCTGCCTCCCGAGTGCTGGGATTAAAGGTGTGCACCAGCACCGCCCGGTTTAAGACCCTACCTCTTAATGTCAATCATATTAGTGTTAGGAATTCAACTTGAATTTTAGTGACTGACAGAACTGAATATGTAATAGGGAATATTAATAGAAGTAACAATAATGAGTATAAATTCAAGAATCAAATTGTAAGACAATAAAATAGTGGATGAAATAAGAGTTCAAGTGCATATGCTGGCTTAGTAACTAAAACAGCAAATCATTGGAAGAGAAGGGGTGAAAGGAAGCCCATGCTTCAGCATAGGAAGCCAACTAATAATTATACAAGAAAGGTAGAGCCAAAAAGTCTATGAATGGTATGGTTAGTAGATAAAATTATGCAAACAAAACATTTCCAATAGCATTACCAAACTATGTCCTACACCTAAATTACTTGTTAACTTCAAAAGGAAAACAATGGACAGTACCTTGAGCAGATAGACAAAGTTAGCATTACTAATATTACAAAAGACAACTTTTATACCTCTTTTTAGATTGCAGGTCCTGAATCTAGACATCAAGAGACAACATGCAAACATATATTGAAGGATACTCTATAAAATTGTTGGCATGCATTCTTTAAAGATTGTTGAAGAAAGGCCAAGGGATTCTAATTTTTTATTAATATGCTTTAAAAATAAATGTGTATATCTGTGTATATATACATATATTTGTTTGTGTAGAGGTACCAGATCTCCTGGATCTGAAGTTACAGGCAGGGTGAACCATTTGATAGAAGTTCTAGGAACCAAATTCAGCTAGTCTGCAGTTATTATTAGTCAACTCTCCTAGCTCTCCCACCCCCAAAATAAAATAAGATAAGAGGTAGAAAAAATAGAGTATATTATTGGTATACTGAACATTTTGCATTCATATTTGATTTAAATATTAATTCTTTCTGATATTGACAGTTGTATTGTGGCTGTCTATGAATGTTTATGTATAGAGAACTTAAATATTTAGGGCTACAGAAACAGGATCCTTTCAATAACTCTCACTAAGAGTGTGTGCATGTCTGAGTCTGTGCATATGCATGTTTCAGCTTAGAGGGTATTATAAAATAAAGAGAATTGAAAATTATAAAATGCTGGGCGTGACATTTCTATAGGGACTTTTTGCAGGATGCAGGATAATTTCTGTAAATTTGAAATTGTATCCAAAATGAAAGCCATAAAAATAAAACAAGAAACTATGGATATTAAAATAAATGTGCTATTGCTTTTTTTTTTTTTTAAGAAAAAGCCAGTGGCCTGTCAACAGAAGCCTATGAGCTTCAGACAATCATTGTTTGCTGAGAAAGTTGAACATAGTCTGTACTAGGAAAAAAAAAACAAAAGGGTGAAGAAAAAGTTTGAGGTCCTTTTCTGGACAGCTGTGATATCAGTGATGATTCTGTATTTTAAAAATCCTTTGCATTTATTAGTTGTATGTTATCTATACTGAATGAAACCACTTATTTTTAGTAGAGTTTCGTTAATTTTAAATTCACAACATACAGTCTCATTCCATGTGAGTGTCAAACAACCAAGCCCCAGGACAGTCCTCATTCTTAATTAAATTTATTCAAGAGGAATATGCACCTGAAATCCAGCTCATACCTGTTGTCAGGTGCTAGCAGATGACTCTGATTCCAGATCTGCATCTCAGCTGCCAACTCATATGATTGGAAATCATAAACTCCCAGCCTTGAAAGAGACCTTAAAGGTTATCTGGTTGTCCTCTGTATTCCCTGCTTAAATTTCCTGTTCACCTTTATTGCTAAGCAGAGTATGTTAATATTTCTTCAAATGTATTATTTTTTAAAGCAAAGGGATATCTAGATATTGAAATGAAATTCTGTTTTTAATAGATAAAACACGTACACACCCATTGTGAAGAAGTTAATAAATATCTGTTCCTTTTTAAAAGTATATTCCTCTTCCCTACAGGAATAGACGTATAACAGTATAAACACATCCAGAGTAGTTTTGTAAGACCCCTCACACTACTGCGTGATGGTTAATATGAAGATTTGCTGCACGTATAGTCAGCTTATGGTTCTCTTTGCCATACATTAAAAATTCACCCTGCATATATTGTATTTAGTTTAGAATTTTTTAAACCAAAGGAAATTGTGTTGTACTTATTTAACATCATATTTTATTTTTGTTTCTTTTTATTTCATGTGTATCTAGTGTTGTGCATGCTTGGATGCACATGTGTTTGTGTGTGGGGGAGTACACACATGCTTGTGGGTATGAGGGCATGTATATGTGTGAGCACTTTTTCTATTCTGAATGTATTAATAGACATAAATACAATGATATTTGTAAGTCAGTAAATCCTGACTGTAACACTACCTGGACCAGTTTCCTTAATTATTTTTTAATTTAAATATTTATTTTTCAAGGGAGAACATGTGTGGATTTCAAAGGACAATATCTAGGAGTTGATTCTCTCCTTCTACCATGTAGGTTTGGGGACAGAGTTCAGGTCCCCAGATTTGGTGGCAAGTAACCTTATGTGATTTTTGCCAGCCCCAGGTTTTCTTTTATGTTTTATATTTATAACAAAGTAGACAGGCTTCTTTTCTTCTGAAGGTAAATTTTAAAGGTGCTTATTGTGGTGGTTTGAACAAAAATGACCCCCTATAGACTCATAGGGAGTGGCACTATTGAGAGGTGTGGCCTTGTTGGAGGAAATGTGTCACTGGGGGTGGGCTTTGGGATCTTCAAAAGGTTTCTCTCTTCCTGCAACCTGACCTGTCTGGATGTAGAACTCTCAGCTACCTCTGCTGGATGTAGAACAGAACTCTCAGCTTCCTCTCCTGCTTGTGTGCTGCCCTGCTTCCCACCAATGACAATTATGTACTAAACCTCTGAGCCGTGAGCCAGCCACAATTAAATGTTTTCCTTTACAAGAGTTGCTCCACAGCAATAAAACCCTGCCTAAGGCACTCATTTCCACTTTTCACCCAGATGTTCACCAGCATTTAGCTAATAAATCTGGGTCAGCTATGTCTACAAAACAATAAGTTGTTTTAATACTTTGTTCAGGGCATCTTTTAATTGTGAGAATTCAAAGTATTTATTGTAAAACGATCTTTATATTTAAAATTGCTGAGGGCCAGACGTGGTGGTGGTTCACACCTTTAATCAGCACTGACTAGGCAGAGGCATGTGGATCTCTGCAATTGGGAGGTCCGCCTGGTCTACATCGTCAGTTCCAGTCAGCCAGGGATACATAATGAGACCCAGTCTCAGAAAACACAAAAAATAAACAAATGAACAAAACCACAAATGAAATTTCATTTGTTCTTTATTCTTTAGCATTCAGTCTCATTTGATACTTCGTTTGATTTTTCCAGTTCCCATTTTGCCCTTCACTGATATCTCAATGTGTCTGTCTCCCATTTCTCTTCATCTGAGATCTTCATTACCATTGGTTAAAGTCTCTTTCTCCCTCTCTCTCTCTCTCTCTCTCTCCTCTCTCTCTCTCTCTCTGCACCTCTGACAACTCATGTGCTTACTTGTTTGTTTTCTATCACCTCATTGTGTCCTCTTTAAACTCTTCCATATTTTTCTGATAATCGCTATCTAAAAGGCCCTTGCTATTTCAAATATTGATTTATCATGCCATGCCTTGTTTGATGACTATGGTAACATGTTTTATTTGGTAGGTGTGTGAAGAGATATTTTTCATAATTTGAAATTTTTGTTTTTATATCAATTATGGCTTTTGATTTGCTATTATTATGTTGATTAAAGGGCTGGAAAAATGTGATCAGTGGGTGGCAAGCAAAATTCATGGTCAAGGATTCCTACCTGGCTTGCATGATGAACATATTTCAACTGTAAAATGGTGCAAAGGTCTAGTGCATGTGTGTGGGGAGAACAAGCAAGCTCCATAGTGACTTCTTTTATAAAGACACTAATACTGTCGACTATAAGGGCCCCACATTAGGACTTCAACTAAATCAAGTTGTTTCCCAGATTCTCCATCTTCAAATGCCAAAATGTTGGGAGTTAGGACTCAAACGTTGGAAGTGGGATATTCAATTCACTCACCAGAAAAAGAATATTTTAAATCCTTGCATAGCTATCAATATATTTCTTTTTGAAAACTAGTTCTCCATATATTTTTACCTTTTTCTTTTAAATAACATTTGAACACCTGCTTTTCTACTTATATTGAATAATTCTTATAAGATTTTAATTTATTAATTATTCTTATTTTTAAAATTATGTATCTCCAAATCTTTAATTTCTTTAATTTGTGCATATCATTTTTATGGCAAGAACAAATATTATTGATGAAAATTGTACAAATATATACACGAAGACAGGTTTGTCACTTGTCTAGCATAATTTTAGCCCTAAAAGCTATTTCTGCAATCCATCTGAATAAAAACATTAGTCTTTATGCATTTGTAATATTTATTTAACCTAACAATCACTCTATTCAATCATAGTAGCTTAGATTAAAAAAAAAATCATTCAACCTCTGTACTTATCTATGGTATAGCCTATAAATGTTATAGTTTTATTTTCTTCTTTCACTATATCATAAACCACCAAACAATAAAACAAAACATACATAAAAATAAAACTCAAGTAAATAACAAAGGAAATTGACCCAAAATGCTAATTTCGGTAGTTATAGTATGGTATTGATAATTGTAATGGTTTTGTTCTACAGGTCATTGACATGTAAGTTCAAAGGCAAAGTGTTGTCATATTTTTCTCAGACTTTCTGGCCCCATGCTGGCTTTTCATCCTGCATTTTTCTTCCTTCTCCATTGTCTATTCTGCTCCAGCAGCTTTAGCAGATGCTTGTGGATCATCAGGCTCGCTGCCGTTCCATTGACATTAATAGTACTTCTTATGGATGTGATGTGATTGCAAAAGCTTTCCCACGATCGGGTACAAATGCCCAGTTTATACATTCCACATAGCACAGAGCTAGCTTTAAAATATTCACCCAGAAAGAGTGACTTCAAAAGGACACTGCATTCTGCCTTTGTGCAATCAGGAGGAGGAAATTCACAGTTAAGGATCAAACTTGCAAAAGGCAAACACAATGGGATGCTGAACAGGTAACATTAAGGTGGCGCCCCACTGACATGAGGTGGTGCAGACTTTAAACCCTCACAGTAAACTTGTGTTGACTTTGTTCAGAATGGACATTTTTATTTCATGAGTCTTCTGATGTGAATTTTCTTTCTCATTTCTACCCATTTGAAATTAATAGGAAACCTGGCTGTGCTCTGCCCGAGGCCTATTGTATTTCTGTGCTCCGTGGTGCTAAACCTGAGATTCTTTTAATTTATTTTATTTTAATTTATAATGCTTGAGGTTGTTACTGCTTATTATTCTCTTTTCTTGTTTTTAAAGCTTTTTTATGAGCACTTCCCTGAAGAATTATCTTTTGAGGAAGCTGATGGCTTATCTCTCCAAGTGGTAGGATTTTCGGGGGGCAGAGTTCTGTTTCGTCCCACTACTTGTCCAGTGTGATTTTAATTTTTCCAGAGCTTGATGTGTTGTAATCTCTCCTCCTTCCACTCCCCTGAAGGAAGGTTACTTAACTAGCCTTTGTCGCCTCCACATCCTTTTGGCTTAAGATATTCAAAAGCTGAACTAATGAGCTAATGCACTGGTTCTTATGTATCTAACTAAAGCTTCTCTCACCAACACGATTTGTTTTGTTTCATTCATTAATCCTTTTCCACTGCCCATCGCAACCCAAAGCTGCTCTTTTCCTCTTTTTCCTCCTTCTCCTTCCCCGCCCCATTTCAATATCCAAGTCAGGGCTCACATTTCCTTCTTTGTTTTAAGCAATCTTAGTTGTCAATCCTGGATCTTCTGGTTTAAATGCAATTTAGTGGCCTAGGGCAGCTCAACATTTTAAGACATCTCTCTGAATCATAAATTAAGCAATAGTTCTCAGTTTAAGAACAGTAGTGAACTAAGATCTTGATGAGTAATGATAAACTTAATAGTATTTTTACAAAATTATGCTTAGTGAACTCACAAATTTTAATTCAGTACCTACTGATTCTAAATTCCATTTTCTTCTTGATTAGTAAATATATATATAAAGTTTATGGTTTTATATAATTTGGCACAGAAAATATTCATAAAATTAATATATAGTAAATGGAGCCAAGAAATGTTGAAAGAAATCATTACCCGTTTCTGAAAACATTTTTGCCAATCAGCTTCGGGGATCATGAAGGACAATTTTATCCTATAATTTAAGCTCAGGCCAAGCAGCTTCTCACATTATCTATACTGTCCTCTGATTTTTTTCTTTCTTATTCTCTAAAGATTTGGTTTTAAAAGTTCTTTCACATTTTAAAGTAAGTTACGTATCCTTAGAAGCGCCCATGTCTGTCCCGTTGATATCTATTTGACCATTAAAAGTCACTGTTGAGTTCATGCAATTTTATATATAAGACACAGAGACAAGGACATCCTGAAATGTGATGTCAGTAAGTTTGACCAGCCTCCAGGTCCCCCAGTCCTGGCATGCATGGCAACAATCTGAGATTTTAAATATGGAAATATTGGGGTGTAGTAGGGTCACATGAAGAGAAGTATTAGAGCACACTGTTGAGGTCAGAGGAAGAAAAACATTAGCTCAATTAATCTGTCTGTATTGTTGCTTGAGATTAAAAACTCTGTGTGTGATTATAGTGTGTGTGTGTGTGTGTGTGTGTGTGTGTGTGTGTGTGTGTGTGAACTAGTAGCTAACAGGAGTTAATACTTATTTGGCCGGAGAGCAGAAAGAATATTGCACACATTACAATAGATAGCAGGAATATGCCACTCCAAGACTAATTCACAGCAAGTAAGTATCAAGTTAGACAAAAGAACAAAGTCTAAATCTGGACAAAATCAAAACTCCCAAAATTAAATGCTGAGCTACAGGAAAATTATCTATGCCAGGAAGATACCTGCACTGGTATCATCATCAAATCCAGACAAAGCAGAACACAGCATGCTGATAATAAGGTAGAACTTGCCAAAGTAAATCAACTGGCTTAAAAGATGTAAATAACTGTATTTTCAGAACACACACATGTTTTAGACACGTGCCAAGTGAAGGAACTAACCCAAGAACCAGAAAAAGACCTTCAAAACCTGTGCGCATGAGGTCGTATGAAGAGTGACTTGCAAAGCTAATTTGGAACAAGGTTAGACACAAGAGCTTTGTACCTTCACTTGGTTTCTTCTTGACTTTCCCCTGTCCCAGACCTTCCTGGTTAAGTCCTAAGTAGTTTTTACCTTGATAGTGGAGTCTTAAAGCCACTGAGAAAGCAGGCTGCTGCTGTTTACACCCCGGCTCTGCTGTGTAGCTCTCTCCCCTGGCTTCCGTCTTCTCTCCAGGATGCGTTTTTAGACATAGAAGCTCAAGACCTCTGAGTGTTCTTTGATTTACTTCTTCCCCCTTTACCAATGATTCATCAGGGGCTGTTGCTTCCTTCTCCTGCCGATACACATGACCCTTTTCCCTGGTACGGTATCCAGCCGTAGTTAACGGCCTTGTTACTGCTTACCTAAACTGCTACTGTAACTCTCCCTCCTGCCTCCAACCTTGCTTCTAGTCTGCTCCTTCTGCGTTCAGCTGCCAAGTACATCTTCCTAAAGCTTTGATTGTATCACCTCTGTTCAGTAACCATCAAATCCCTCTTCTTTGCCTACCCAATAAAGTTCAAACTCCCTAGCCCTCGACTTTATGATCTCAGCTTATTTTTACGGGTGTAGCATTAATATTTTTCCTCAATTTGAAGCTTTAGCCAAACTTGACACTTTAGTGTAGATGTAACCGACCGCCTTATTAAATAAGAAACACAAAGCCAATGTAAAGGTGAAAGCCCAAGAGGTCAGAGCCAGAAGCTTACCCGCTTTCCGCCAGCTAGCTTCTCCCGCCAAGAGAGCTCTCCGAAAGGGGGGTTTCTTCCTGTGCGGTTGTCTTATAAGGAGTCCTGTTTCTTCCTTCTCATTGGTTATAAACTAACTACGTGGCTGTCTCGTCACAGTCTCTCTGTACAGACCTCCCGAGTCTTCTATGGTTGGTATTGAGATCAAGGGCGTGTGTCTCCAATGCTAGCTGTATCCTTGAACACACAGATATCTACCTAGCTCTGCTTACCAAGTGCTGGGATTAAAGGCGTGCACCACCACCGCCCTGGCTTTCGCTATGGCTTGCTAATAGCTCTGACCCCTAGGCAACTTTATTTATTAACGTACAAATAAAATCACATTTCAGTACAAATAGAATACCACTATACTTTAGTACTCTGCAAGTGGCCTGCAAGCTTTCTCCTACCAGAAGTTTTTCTTTTCTTAACAATTACTTCTTCATACTTGTAGTGTTTTTAAGGCCATTTATTAATGTCTACCCTGTTTCTTTAAATCTAGTTGTTGCTTTCACTGAAGGAACACAGAGAATCTACAGCATCTACATCAATACACGGGAGGACAGGTTATGGAGAGGACCAAGAGGTGGCACAAAGGTGCAGAGGATGGATCTATCTAAAGGCCAGAGGGCAAGGGCAGAGATTCTTGAGAATGTGAGAATGCTAAATTTGTACCTGGTCTTCCAGATCATTGTCACATTAAATCAGCAAGATAAAATGACAGCTCAGACTTTATATAATATTATTTTTGCCAATTTCCTAAATGCAATGACATATGACTATGTAGGTCTTCAGTTGTACCCTGATTTAGCTTCATGAGTCTAAGAAGCAAACCATTTGTATCTATGTAACCCAGTGCTGGATCACATTGTCGTCCTGAACATCTGTTTTGTTAATTGTAGAAAGCAGGTTAACAGTACTTCTCATCCTCTGAATTCTAGACGATGTTTTTCTTATCTTTTTTTATGATGCTGATTTATTTCTCATTGGTTTGTAGTACGAATATCTTCACTGCAATATGTGTGAAAGGAGTTTGTATGACCTTGTACGTCCTGCAATAATTATTAAATAGTAATTAAATTATTTAATAGTAAGGTTAAAAGTTGTGTTTCCTTGATGAAAGTACAAACCCAGAGTGTGCTTTATGGGTGACACATAGGCTTGGGGGACTTTAAAACTATAAGAAAGTTCATACACTAGGATACTGAGTGAAGAAGAGAGAATGCCATATCCAAGGCTCATGACAAATAACCAAGGAATTTGAAGGCAAACAGAATACTCCTCCCTCAAATGTGAGCTGTGTCAGCATATGATGTCCAGGAGCAGTCAACAACTATCTTTTGGAAAGATACAATATGATATTCTTAGGACCTGTAGCAATATTCCTTCTTTTTATGACACTGCAGTCAACTGGCAAAGTCGAATAAACTCAGGTAGGAATGCTAATTTTTAATCTCTGAAACTTTCTGAAAGAGCTTATTTTGTTTAAACCCATAATTGACACACACTGAAAAACAATGTTGACAGAATTTATCCAGAATACAAAGGGATTATATTGCTACAGTTTTCTTCATAAAGATTTAGTAGTAATATCATCAAGAACAGCCAAGCTCATCATATGTTTACATAAAGCATTACTGTGAACAAATATGCCAGGTCATCACTAATTTCTTATAACAATCAACACAAGAAAAAGGTTTTCACCTCTAAAATCTATTTCAGCAAATAAAAGACTAAGTTACTGTTGCCAACTCCTGTATCTATGTTTCTCTGAGTCTATATTACTTAGATATATTGTAAGATATTTGTCCAATATGTAGAGATAAGGAAATAGTGTTTGTCATATTAAAGATCTGGAGGATCATATCATGATTGCTAAGTCAGTTATTTAAGAGAAGGAAAAAAGTATGTTTTTTTATTTCATTGTTATAAGCTTTTACATAGAGGGTATCAGATAAAAATGTTTTGCAATGCATGTCCACTGCTTAGGCTAAGAAAACACCAGGTGAAGGAAATTCAGTGTTTAGAAGGAACGAGCTGGTGATCATTTGCAAGAGGGATGCTTCCTTCTAGCATGTTAATGTTTGGGAAAGCTCAGCCTGGGACTTGAATAAACAAACTGCATTTTACTGTTTTGTTTCTAATGCCTTTGTTCTAAGATCTTGTCTTCTTAATAAGCCTTACATGTAAAAACGATTTGAAGATGGAAGAAAGCACTTTTTTGGTTTATTATTTTTTATGTTTAATAATATAATATCATAAGATCAAAACAAAAGCTAATAGGTGAAGAAAGCACTTTTAAATCCTGTGACTAAAACTAGAAAGCCAAGAGTAAGCATCACACCCGATACAACACGTAAGTCATTTTCATGTAGAATGTGACAAGAGGTTTATTCATCTCAAAAAAGGAGACCATCTTAATATTCTAATATTATTTGAAGGAATGGTGCCCAGGTATATTGAACCTCCCCTAAAAAGAATGAGAGAGACATAAGGGGATGCTCCCATTTCTAATTTCAGTCATCTAAACACCCAGGTTCTAGAATACTGCGTCTCTCGTTAAGATGCAAGTGTGAAGATTTTGAACTTGGCTTGAAATAAGGTCACTGAAGTCTTTTTGCTAGGGTGGAAATAACAGAAAATGGATGCATTTCGTGGAAGGCTTTATAGTGCACCTTGCAGAGACTGTGGCCCAGGGAAATGGAGCAGTGCTCTCTAGGGAGCTTTGCCATGTACTCTTCTCTCTCCAGAAGTGTGGCCCTATTTCCAGCCAGGCTACTGGAATCCCAAGGTCCCTTAGCTCAGCTTGCTGTTCCAGGTATCATCAGACAGTGGGCATGCTGGGAAGTGGTTATTCCACCCTCGGCAGGCGCCTGTGAAAATCCCAAGATCTGCTAATTGTGTTCCTCCCTGACTAACGTAAACATCTGCTTCCTCCTACCTTGGCTGAGGTCCACCTACACCTTGAGACTAATGGCTTCAATGAGATCTCATCTTTTTTTCTGTCACCGTCCTGGTGTTGCAATTAAATGTTACCTTTCTAGGGTGTTTGCTATATAGAAGAAATAAGCATTGATTTGGGCCTCACTGCTGAGTGTTCAGATGTCTGTACCAGAAGACTTTTCCATAGGGCACACTCAAAGCAATTTTAGTTCAGGTGAAAGGTGGAACAGCTCACTCCCCAAAGTCTCAAAGCTCTTTTTCTTTCCTTTCCAGCCTGTGCTATGTCTCTCAGCCTTGGCTGACCTAGGTATTACTATGTAGCTCAGGCTGGGCTCAGACTTTGACCAGCCTCCCTGCTTCAATGCCCAGAGTTCTCGGCTCTGTTTTATAGTTCACATTTTAAAGATTAAATATTGTTATAACATAATGAATAACATACGATATACTTTCACTTACAATATGACTCAGCCTAGATAGAAAGTTAAAATGTTATATAGGGCTAAAATGTTATATAGGCTATATAACTAAGATGTATAATTATAGGTGTGTTTGGGAATGAAAGCCTGCAGTTGTCTATTTTCTCTTCTACTGATTAGATGCATTAATTAACTTTATGGAAGCTATTTGACACCTTGTGTCTTACTTGGGAAAACAGTGTTACTTATTTCATGTGACTTTTATGAGGTTTAAACGACTTAACATATTTCAAGTACTAAGAAAATTAATGAAATAGAAAATGCTAAATAACTGTGTGTGTGTGTGTGTGTGTGTGTGTGTGTGTGTGTGTGTGTGTGGTGTGTGGTATGTTTTGCATGTACATGCTCTTGTGTCTATGTGTATGGTTATGCGGATATATGTTTATGCGTGTACACGTTTTTTGTGGAGGCCTGCCATGGATGTCAGGTGACTTCATCAATCATTCTCCAACTTGTTTCTTGAGACAAAACTTCTCACTGCATCTGTAACTCATAGATTTAACAGCCAATGAGCTGTAGGCATCCTCCTCTCTCCACCCCTCAGATACTGAGTAGATGTATATTGCTGTGCCAGTGTTTAATGGTGGCCCCAGGGATCTAAGCTCAAATAGTGTTGCATGTATGGCAGACAATTATTGACTAGGACATATCCTAGCCTCTACTAACCATCTTAAGAAATGTTATTCTGTTCTGCTTCTTCCTTCATGTGAGCTGTATTTTGATTCATTTTAACTCTATAAGATTGTAGATAATTTATGTGTGATATGTTTCTCACATTCTCTCTAATTTTCTTTTGTTTTTCTTCTGTGACAAGGTCTTGCTGGGAAGTCTAGGCTGTCCCTAATTCATCAATCCTTCTGCCTTAGTGCTCTGAATCCTATGATTAAGCATACTCCCCAAATCATGCAATTCTTTTCTATACATTATTTTTTCATTATTTATCTATTTACAACGTGTGTGTGTGTGTGTTTGTGTGCATGCTTTGTGAACATCTTGAAGGAGTCAGTACTCTCATTACACCATGTTGGTCCTTGACAGTCAACTTTGGTGATTATGCTTGGCTGCAAAGACTGCTACTCATTGTGCCATCTGCCTGACTGTAAACTGGAGTTACCTTCCATTTATTTATTTAATTACTCCATTTAATTTTTTATTTATTTACTTACTTATTTACCTCTTTATTTATCTGCCTGCCTATTTATTTATTTATTTATTTATTTATTTATTTATATATATTTAGTTTGATGTTGATAATGTTATTGCTGTCTTTTTGAGATAGGATCATACTCTATAGCTCAAGTTACTCTGGAACTTATGTAGAGCAGACTGGCCTGGAACTTGTGGCAATTCTCTTCCCTGTGTTTCCCAAGTGCTGAGACCACTGGCTTCTGCCCTCTACAGTTAATAATAATTTTTAGATATTTATTTACTTTTAGTTTTGGTTTTTTAACTATATATGTGTGTCAGAAAGAGAGAGGGGGAGGGGGGAAGAAAAGGGAGAGAGAGAGAGAGAGAGAGAGAGAGAGAGAGAGAGAGAGAGAGGAAATATTATGTGCACATGGGAAAACAGCTGCCTCCAGAGACCAGAGGAAGTTGTCTGAGCCCCTCGAGTATATAAAAAGTTGAGAGACATCTGATGTAGGTGCTGGGAATTAACTCTGGTCCACTGGAATAACAGCAAATGCTTTTATTTACACAGTCAGTTCTTCAGTACTGAACAACAATTTCTCAGCATAGTATTGTCAGTGAAAAATTTCTTTATTAGTTGAAATGTGTTACACTGGCAATATCACCCTATTTCTTAGAGCTTACTTCAGCCTTTCATATTTTGCTTCCTGACGCTGATTTCAACTTACAATTAAATCTCTAAAAGACTAGGGCTTACCCTACATGGAAATTGACACTGGCTGTTTCCATGTAGTAACATACACAGAAATAAGGATGATGATGATAAACCAAAGAAAGAGAAAAGGCTTTCCCGCTCTGTTCCTGCCACAGACACTCCACCTTTCAACACACTGTTTGTTGTTGAGCAAAATGAGAAACTGCATGGAGACTAGTAGCATCATCACAGTGTGTTTTCAAGATGGCTCCTCCATCTTCTACAATTGCCAAATATAAGGAAATAGGCATAGAGGTGAAATAAAAGGAAAGATACTTCTCTAGATTGCCTCATTGCTAAGAAAGTGGAAAGAAACAGCACCATGTATTTCTCAAGGCAGTTACTTCTTTATGAAATGTACAATATTGGCCTTTCAGGACTTAAGATATAGGCAGGGAGCATGTGTATGGGGTGCTCATATATTCATTGTGACCTCTTACTGAGTGCAATTATTGAGACAAGGTAGAATCACAGCTAGAAATAGCCTGCTGGTGACCAGTTCCTAGAATGGCTTAAATCATGGAGGCGGGACTGTATACTGAGGACCAAGGGAACAAAGTCCGAGAGGAATCAAAGTGTAGCATTCTGTGCTTGGGCGGTGGGTGGAGTGAGTGGGTGGCAAGAGAGACTTTCCTTGTACTTGACCTAACGTTAGGGTTCAGATGGCCTTTACATTTCTAAGGATGTTTAAGTACAAAAAGAAGAAAAGCTCTGTTCACCTATCACCTTGAGCAAAGATTTAGCAGATAAAACCACAGGTGTTTTACTCAACAGAACGTGAGGGAAGACGAGTCACTTCAGGGTTTCATCTGTGCCTCTGAAAAGGCTCTGTCAAGGACACGGTTAGAGCTTTATAGATTTTTTATACAACATACAGTGCTGAAAATAAATGATGCCATGGTTTCTTTGTATATTATATATTTATTCTTGATATTAAGATTAGTGATTATATAAACAGAATGCATAGTGTGATGTGTATCTTGAACATAGGCTTGCATACACTTACACATTTCTATTAATAAAATATTTGACTTTTTGTTGTGGCTAAGTAATTTTATATTCTACTCTCTTTTCTTGTGTCAAGATGAGAAAAACCATGCAGTGTGTTGCTAGCTGGATTTTTAAAAGAGGGGACACAATTCAAAGTTCAAGAGAGAATATCATAATATAAAAGGAATTTAATATATTACTAACAATAAGACATGCAAGTCTCAAAAAATTTTTATTTTGTGGTAATATTTTGTTACTAGACCATAGTATTCTTTTCTAGGTGTCAACAAAGGGCAGGAAGAAATATATGGAGATGTATCTGAAAGAGTCATTCCAGTTTCTATGTTCACAATCCAAATATGTAAGTGAAGGTGAGTTTGTTAGAAATGTAAAATATCAAATTCTATATCTTTGAAACTTTAAATTAATTGCCAATGCACTTTGCTGAAAAAGAATAGAAAGAATCAAAAGAAAGATGTTCAAAGTCTCATGGGACATCCTCATGATTTTTTCTTACAGGGGACTCGGAAAGCCCCATGCTCTTCTCTGTAGTAAAAGTGAATAATTCATATTCTCTACAGGTCAAATGTAATAGTAAGATTTTAAAAGTGAAAGTTAGCCTCTTAGATATTAAAACTACCTTCTGAAATAACTAGTAAAAACAGAAATAAAAACAAGTGTGGCGAACTTTGACACATCCTTCTTGGGTGTTATATATTCTGAAATGACAATTAAAACCTTATGAAGTTAGTAGTGGTCGACTATGAGCTAACAAACAGGCAAATCCTTTTTCTTTTAGAATGAGTGACAGGCAGTAGAGTGCATGATGGAGAAAAATTGTTTATGCTCAGTAGCAACCAAACTACCGTATACATTATTTAAAAACAATCCTAACAAGAAAATGGCTAAGACCTATAGAGAGAAACTGATAAAACTTTACTGAGGAAGATAAAATATTTAGCTAAATGGAGAGCTATACCATGTTTCTGAATGCAAAGCCTAAATAATGTAAAGATAACTTTTCTTTCTAAATTAATGCACAGGTTAAAATGCTCTGAGAGCAGATCCGACCTCCTTATATTCTGTGCTGCTCTCTTGGTTTTGATTATATGTATGCTCCAACAATGAGATAAAATTGTTATGATTTTTCTGTGCTGTCTTAAGCAATATCACTGAACTATTAAGTCATCTGCTGTTTGGAAACCTCATCATACTTTGCTCTTTATTTCTCAAATTAGCTGAAAATAGGAGAAATAAGGGCATCACTAGCCTGACATTTTAGAAGGACTTGCTTCCTGTGTTAGGATTTACTGCAAGGAAACATGTGCTGCTGGAATTCCAGCAAAGATATCAGTAAGACAAAGTCCTTCTCCTGTGGTAATAAGTTATCACCAAGATTCTTTCTGCTTGGGCAAGTCTATCTACTATCTACCAAGGAGGCTTCCAGGGAAGAGGTAACCTGGAAAAGAGAACCACATTTCCTCTTGGTGTTTGTGCCTCTAAGGACCAGAGGCTTTGTTTCTGGAAGAAAGAGAGCATCCTTTTCCCATCTTGAGTTTTCAAGCTATAGTGTGTAGACTAGACAGACAAATAACAGACTAAAAGTAAATTAAGGACTTTAGAAACTCAGATTTTTTCAGTTCAAAATAGTTCTTATGTCAAAGTGGCCTTTGGTGGCATATCTTGGTCTCCCTCACTCTAACTAAAATGGATGGTTTGGAAGAAACGATATGTGTTGTGCCATGGCAATGTAAGATTTTATATGGCAGCATTATGCTAGCTGGATAATTGCATGTAATCTTTGGGTACTAAGTTTCTGATAATGTATTATATGGCATAGAAAACTGATTCATCAATTACTTAAAAATGTTCAGTGAGCCCTTTGTTTAAGACTAATAGAACTATGCTTATTTATTTAGGAAATAGTAATCATCAAATGCATTGTGATATACTTACATGACCATTCAAAAGCATATACTTAAGGCTTAATGACATGGGAAATGATAGTACACTGATAAGTTAATGGAAATTTCTCTAAAATACAAGAATATTCAAGATGTCAACATATCTAAGCCTTTGATTTTAAAAACATATTTGCTTTCTGCCAATTCAGAAATAATTTTATTGTTTATGTAATGAGTGTGTGTGTACACACAGGTATGTATGTGTGTGTACACACAGGTTTGTGTGTGTGTGTGTGTGTGTGTGTGTGTGTGTGTGTGTGTGTACATAGTCCAGTGCACGTCATGGCATGCGTTTTGAAGTCACAGAACTACTCATGGCTGTTGATTTTATACTTTCATTTGTGTGTTCCAGGGATTGAGTTCCAGTCATCGGTCTTGGTGACAGGTGCCTTTATTTTCTGAGCTAGCTTGCTGATCCCAGATTTTATTTCATATACACAGAGAAATCTCCTGCACTCTGTAATAAAATGTGCATTTGATCAGTGAGTAACTCATGTCACAACCCTCTTCAGAGAGATGAGGTTAGATGGGTCAGGTGGGAATCCAGCCACTTGGTTGGAGTATTGTGATTTGGCAAATGACTGAGCACTTGCTCTCTAATATATCTCGCCTGAAATACTTTCATAATATGTTGCCTATGCAAAGCTGTAAAAGATAAAATAAATACAAAGCTTCCAAAAGTGCTTTACCAATTATAATAAGCTGACTGGTGTTCTCATTACCGCTATAAAGAATTCAGCAACTGAAGGAAGTTAGAACTGAGGTCTGCCTCAGTTTTCCTCCAGATTCTCTCACCTTTCAGTGTGCATTTGGAATTTGTAAGTTCTGGTGTGTGTGTGTGTGTGTGTGTGTGTGTGTGTGCGCGCGCGCGCACATGTGAGCATGTGTTTTGACGGAAGTCAAATGATGTCGGATGAATGAGAACACTAGAGTCCTAGGGATTGCCACCCTTCATCTTTTGATATTTGTTTGCCATTCCCCCCCTTAATATAAGAGAATCATAAAGCTTTGGGGCTGGGAGGACGTTGGACATCATCTAATCCATTCTTTGTATTTCTCTGTTTTTATTTTATGAGTGTGACTGGTGACATAGTTAGGAATGTTAACACCGAAGCCATCAGAAATGTCTACTTTTATATCATTTAAAATATCATGAATCCTGAGAATTATTCTCTCCCCTCTCTCAATTCTGTCTCAGTCTCGCTCTCTTTCCCGCTCTCCTCCTCCACCTCCTCCTCTCCACACGTCCACACAGTGAACACTTCTGCACATGTTTGTTTTCCATTTCTTTAGTTACAAGCTCACTTATCAACGGTGTCAAAGCATTTCCTTTCTTGGCTTCTTCCTGAAGGAAGTGTTTATTATGAATTTTTAAACTCCGCAACCGAAATAGGATTTCATAAAAGAAGTGCTGACAGAAACTTATTTATTCTCTTGAGAATGCAGCACTGTGCATAATAAACATTTACTAAATTGTTAAACAGCGTATGATGGAATGTTAACATAAATAAAAGAGAGTGCTTAAACGAATTTTCATTCCTTTTGTTTTCCCCTCGCTGAGCTATAGAGTCATTTCAATCAATGAGATGAAAAGAGTGAGGAAACGAGAGCAAATTCACAAAAAGGAGGCGAGTCCATCACCCACTCCTGCTCTTTCCCCTGCCTCCTGCCTTTTTGTGGGTGAGGGCTTGTTTCTTCCGTGAACGACAATAATAACACAGCCGCAATAACAATAGCAACAACAGGATCCATGCAAGGTAGCTCTTGACGCAAGTCCCTGAGGCCAGTGTTCATGGGCGATTTGCGAATCTCTGGACAGCTTTCACTACCAAGGAATCTCTTTCTTCATGGTAATAGCACTCTATCAGGCAGTTCGAAGTCTTTTTTTTTTTTTTTTAATGAGGAGATTTATTAGAAATAACTCCCAAGAATGATTACTGGAAAAGAAACAAGTGGGTACCATTTGGCAAATTGATGCATTCACTGTAAAGCACATCTTTGGCATTATTTTAAAGAAAGTATTGGTAGCACAATCCATTTGGTAAAATTTTGTTCAGATTACCAAAAGAGCATGTTAATTACACAAAGGACATTTGTAGAATTTTTAGAATAATGAGCAAATACCATGCCAAACAAGACTAACGGATTCTTAAGTCTACAATATACCTCTCAGGAATCCATATCTGACTTGTCTCAATGTTTTGTTTTCTTCCATTTCTGGGTGCTTTGTGGTTCTGAGCTCCTGGGGCGTGAACTCACTAGGGTTTTCTTTTCTGAGTTTACACATGAGAGAAGCATCCTGAGTGCGCACACACACACTTCTCTTATATGTAAATTCTTAGAGCTTACAGGGATCATTGCTGTAAGCTCCAAGTTGTGGTGTTCCTGGATCTCATTTTCAGAAAATTCCATCTTATTCTTTCTACCCCCAAACCTTCCCATCAGTACTGCCCACTTCTTTGCTGTTGGAAAGGATTTCAAATTACTCAGTCTAAGATTTGGCACTCTATCTTAACGGCAGAGGTTACAGTGTTTGAAATTGTCTCTTCTTGTTAACATTTTTAAAAAATGAAGACATCTGTTAAATTCTGGGGCTTATTGAGATGATAGAGAAAATTTTTTTATTGTTGTTCTATCTTTTATTATGATTATTATTTTGGAAAAATTGCAAACATGGGAAATGGGTCCTGGCCTAGTGTCAGTCAGATAGGTGCTCACACACCTGGAACACCTCTTACATTTTCTTCTGGTCCTGCTTTGCAGTCTGAGATCAGTGCAGTTTTTCATACAGGGAATCTGACTTTCTCTCTTCTCAAATGCCTGTGGGTATCTGTCCATCTCACTGCTCAGACACACTTCCTGCCTATTGTGCTTCTTTATCTTCCGGCTCTGAGTTTTTAATCTCTTCCATACGTTAATTATAGGAAATTGAATGTCTTGCTACCTACTTGTAATTTCATTAACATTGTTTGTTTATTGATTCAGTGTATTATATGTGTATAAAAAAACTACATTTAAAACACCTGGCACATGATTCTTATGTATTACCAAGCAATATTTTCAAAGTAAACACTTTATATTTATCTGGCAAAGTTGTGTGTATGTGTGTGTGTGTGTGTGTGTGTGTGTGTGTGTGTGTGTTTATAATGTTGCTTTCAAAAAGTAAAATAATCTCTTCTTCCTTCCTAGGTTGATATATACATATTTTTGCTCTTATTTTTCTTTTGCCAAAAAAAAAAGTTGTAAGAGATACTAACAACTTTGTGGAGTTTCTTAGACCACATGGTTTAGTATTTTTTAGGCTAGAAATGTTATATCGTGACACTTTTCATTTTCATATCATTCCAAAGATTAAATAGAAAAGAACAAGAAAACATAGGGACAGTATTAAAAAAGTCACATTAAAAAAAAAAAAAAAAGAGCCCCAGAAGAAAAGAGATGTTTCTTGACTCTAGAGGAAAAGACAGAGGAGCATTTTTGGATGAGGCAACTCTGTTACTGAAGAGTAATTCCTAGCCAAGTATTCCAAAAAGCAAGCTGTCAGTGAGCAGAAGGTATATAGACAGGGCATGTGGGAAGAGGATTGCTGAGCTATCGTTTACAATCTAGCAGGCCAACAGCAATCTTATATGCTTCTTTGAAATATTAAAAATGTGCATAAGATAGATTCAGAGTGTCACCCCAACATAACAGCTATGCAAATTAAGCTTGAACTGTATCTAGAGACATTATTTACTGATGTTTTGACATGAAGTTTTGGTTGTTGATAGTTCAAAGCATAAGCCTATTACTCTAATTCAAACATATTTGATGTGTGGCTTCCTTTTCTGTTCTGTTGATCACTTAATAAACATTTTTGTTTGATATTACATATTTTTATTTTGCTTAGCTCTTCGACGTAATGTCTGTAGTTAGTTTCCTACTCAAGACAGGCTGCTAAGAAATGTTGCTTACACTTAACAAACCACAGTGACTGAATCGTCAATGAGGGTCAGTGTGGAAAAAAATCAAATTGTTTTGTGGTGTAGGAATGTACTGACCACAGCAGTGATATGTGACTTTTCCTGTGGAGACATGAATTAATTTCTGTTCACCCAGATACCTCAAGTCTAGGTTAGTGAACCAATAAGTTTGCTGTGGTTACTTACAGAGGTAAAGTGAGGAACTGCTAACAGGAACATCAGTGACTCCCAGGAAGCCTTGTCACCAAAAAGCACAGCACAGTCTAAGTGACAGTTCAGAAAAGCTGTATTCCTGAGCACTGCTCCCAGGTTGCAGGTAGATCCGATGAAGGCTATCTCCTCCAGCAACTGCAACCTACTCATAGAACTTGAGGGGCCTTGAGAATCTTAAAGTTTTCTGAAAAATCTGAATCTTCAAATTTTGTTAGCTTCATGAGTCATATGAACTTCCTTTATCCCCCAAGGATACAATGTTTCCATTTAGAAGATAATTGCCACACAGCAAAAAGAAAATAAATTATCCAGTTAGAAGGTTCTATAAATTATCTTTTTTTTTTTATAACTCTCATTAGATCTTTAGGGATCAAATAACAGAAAGTTACGTAGTGATGTTCAATGTATATCAAATTATTAATTGGAATTAGAACCATATAATACTGTTTCTTTCATTTGAAAGGAAATTCAGTAATTTAAGAAAACTTTCTTAACATTGCTTAGTAAGGCTTATATTATGCTTATTTGATACTCACCAAGAACTGGGTTTTGTTGGAATAAACCTTCTAGAAAATTTGAGGGAAAATACATCAAAGTAGAAAGGCAGGCAGGCATGATGCTTAAACTTCAGAAGGCTCCTCAGATTGAGACACTGAATTTAGTGGGATTGACTTTGATTTTAATCTGTTCCTAATCCAAGCCTCGAGATTCTTGGGAGAACACCTGAAGTGGAAAACAAATGACTGGATTCACTAAAGCACGTGTCAACCTTCAGGACAGAGTCAAACAACTTAAATACAGCCAATAGTGTAGAATATGACAAAATATGACACAGAATGTTGTCACTAAAATCATTGCTGCTAGGTTGATGAAACGGCTCAGTGTATAAAGGAGCCTGCTACCAAGACTGATAGCCTGAGTTAAATCCCTGGGCCTCATGTAGTGGAAAGAGAGAAACTATTCTGCTTGTCGTCTGTGGATTACCATATGCATGCACGCCACAGATGTGTAACGCTGTCCCTTTAACCCCTGCAGCACAATAAATAAACACAATGGTGTTTCGTTTTAGTTTTTTTTTAATTGTTGTTGTTATTTTGTTTGTTTTCTTAGACAGGGTCTCTACATATCCTTGGCTGTCCTGGAACTCACTGTGTAGACCAGGCTAGTCTTGATCTTATAGAAAGCCTCCTGCTCCTGCCTCCCAAGTGCTGGGATTAAATGTTTACACCATGAAGTCTGACACTAAAAATTTATATATATATATATATATATATATATATATATATATATATATATATTGCATAATTAATTCCAAATAGTAAAAATATGCGAACAATAGGATTCATGATTGATGAGAAGCACAAAGCTCTTATAGAGGATCATAGTGGACTAAGTTACAATTTTAGACAGACACTGATTAAATTAATTATTCTAAAGGAATATGTATAGACATGTACATATATACAAATGCTTTGTGGCAAATATTGGATCACAGTAAATACAATTCATTGCTAAGTTGATGTATTTTAATAAGGATAAAGCTTTCTTCTTTCTCAAAACCTTAATTTGAACTCAATATAATTTTCATTTTAAATATAGGATTAGTATTTTTATTTAACAAAAATAGAATTCCAGCATAAAATTAAAATGATATAATAAAATTTGCAAGACTCATGTAAAGGTCAAATTTTTTCAGCATCTTGATATCTATGGTTTAAAACTATTTTAAAATGGGAAAGGAAGGAATGTTACAATATTGGAAACAAAATTTGAAGAATGTTAAATTAAAATACCATATAGGGCCCTATCTAAAACAAATTTAAGCTTATATATTGTGCATCTAAGCTACATGAATTTTTGAGTGATGTCATTTGTGTATTCTCTTGGAGTACAGAAGAGGTATGTATGTCCCAAATGGTTTCTGTATAGAGAATATGGCAATATACCTTGACTCATTCTCTATATCCTGGAGAAAAATGGGTTTGGGACTTTTTATAGACAGAGTTCAAAGATGTTCCTCTCATGGGTATATGAGAAGGAAAAGGAAAAATTCAATGTCATTTCTTTTTCATTGGAGTGTTATCTATACTGCATATGAATATTCCTGACATGTATGTAGTCAATGAGGTCTCAGAGGTTGGGTCATAAATATGTGCCATGTTCACATGTGTACATACAGGTAAACATGAAAACTCTCTGCTCCGGGTCATTCTGGCTCTCTGCGTATGGAATAATATGACATATTGCAAAGGAGGCTTTGTACCACAAACTCTTTTCCTTACCTCTCCATTCCAAAAGTTGATACAGTTCTATTACTGAACATGATCTTTAAGAGTGGGGTTACCAGGACCTTTTAATTACAAAGTCTCATTACTGTATCATCTTTAACAGCTGTGATACCTTTAATTACTAAATTGTCCCTTAATAAATTCAAGTCACACTTTTATCTTTATTAACCTTTTCCCTAAAGCTTGGGTCCCCATCATTAACACGTTCTTTTTTAAATGCCAGGATAGGCTTGGCATCAGGTAAGAAGAGTGCATATATAATTCTAGTTAAGTATATGTTAAAATATTCCAATATTCGAACTTTATTATGAAGTTGCTAATCAAATTCCTTGCTGTTTATACACGTATCTGGCATTATATCAGTGAATCACATTTGATATTGTCAATCAACAGTCTACCCCTAGATAGGTTTGACAAAAGATGCATCAGAGGAAAGATTCTTGAGTGGCAGCTAAGAAATTGCCCAGAATCAAAACAGAAGCCCACTGTTATTTGAAACTTAACTGCCAGAAATTGATTTGGTTGTCACTGGTATTTCCCCTTCGGGACAGAGCTTCATAACTAAATTTGTATTTTAAACAGCCAATATTAGAAAGCCAGGAAACACTGAATTGAGTCTTTTAATTATGTCTTAATGCTCGTAAAGCCACGTTATGCTCTGGGGTGGAGGTGGCAACATCAATTTTATTCTAGAGGAAAGGGTAAAGAAACAACTCTAGTAGAAGCAGTTGAAATATAAATATGAAAGTAGGGGATCTATTTTTAAATGTGCAAATGGCAGCAAATATTAAATTAAAGGGATTTTTTTTTAGTGTCAAAATATATCATCTGTTGAAATTCTTAGAGCTCGGTGAAAAATCACAGGTCTATAAGTGAAAATAAAAGAAACCATACTATTAACATAAACTTCCAAGAAGATTGGCAAATGGATTGTTAGCAGACAAAACATTAAGCCACTGGTCCTCCTGTTTGAATGGGAGTTGTTGATTCAGGTTGGACAGATTCAAAAGGATAATTAGAATTTCCTAGAAATTGTGTGGACAGATAGTTTTCAGGGTTTGTTAACATTCTTTCTGAGTTCCTCCGTAAAGATTTACAGTCATATTCAGGTCTTTATACCTAAGGCGTGGGGTAGAAGAATCACTATAGGTTGGAAAAGCTTATGGTCCATTCTCATAGCTTAACCTGGGGTGAAGCACAGCTAACCTTTGAGATACCACATAGAAAATGCAAAAGTGGGTTGATTTTCTTCAGAAATAATAATAAAAAAACCAGAGTGTTGCTTTGTTTGGGGGCTATTTCTTGGGAATGTGTTTACAAAATGATGTAAAGAACCTGTATAAATAATGTGAGAAGTAGGGAAAGAAATGGAAGGATGACTTTGGACCAATACACTAGGTCACCTTTGTAACACAGGGGTACAGAATACGAAAGTGAATGACACAGAGTTATAGACGTGACCTGTCTTCACTTACCCCTCCCAGTGTCTTGTCCTCAGTTTCTTAAGTCACTCAAGTTCTTTCTTCTTCAGACAAGCCAGAATATCTTTGGAATTCACTCTATTATGGTGAAAGCTAAATTCCTGATATAGAAAAAAAAATCTAGCTCTGAAAGTCCTGACAACTTGGGTTTGAGAAACCACATATGAACATATTGTCCAATGTGCTGGGGATGAAGGGAATGCAATGGGTCTTTTTGTGGAAGAAATTATCTTCCAGGGACCCCCAAGCATTCCTGCCCTTCATGATGATTGTATGTGATGTACTAAAGGATTTTGCTTGTCACATATGTGAATGCATAAAACTAAATGATTTAAGTACTATCACCTGGTAACTCAACCCTTGAGAGCAAGTTTAATTTGGTTGCTGCTTGACTTTAAACTACAAAGTTCTTGATTCTTATTTTCTCTTGTAACCCATCCATGTAGCTATCATCAGGTCCTTTCTGTTACACTTGAAGCTGAGAAACTGGCTCAAATATTCTGGCCATCTGGCTGGACTTTCTGTCAGTAATCCTTTTTCTGATATAGAAATCCCATGTCTTCTGCAGGCATTTTTCTGCTACCCAGTTTTCTGCTCTGACAACAGAACACCAGAGTCTGAAAAAGTTATAAAGAAAATTATTTGACATAGATCCGGAAACTGGAAAGTCCAAAATGCCAACATATGGTGAGGCCATTTGTACTACTTCAGAAATTGGAAAGACAAGAAACAAGGGAGGGATGGTGAGGCAGGGAGGGGGAGAGAGGAAGAAGGAGAGAGATAGGGAGAGAAAGAGAGAGAGATAGAGGGAGGGGGAGAATGAACATGCAAGAGACCTGCACTTCTGACACAACACCATTAATCCATTCACTGAGGCAGAACACTCATGTCGTACTCATTCAAGTCCTAGCTTCCAATACTGGCAGAGTGACAATTAAATTTCAACACCAGTTTGAAGGAGACATTAAACCTGACCAACATTCTGAAACTGTGGAAATGTATTTGTATACAAGGGGAGCAGGATCTAGATCTTTCCAGCTCTTGAAACCTTAGAGACTTAGAGGTGAAAATAGAAAAAAGCACCGAGAAGTCATGTTTAGGCATATGGGTTTTGGAATCATCTGCACATGTGGTAACTGAAATTGTCAGCATAATGTGATGGCCTGAGAGGAGAGTAGATCCACACAAGCCATGCTTTTGTCAGGACTTTGAACTCCTTCAATAAATAAATCAAGATTTGAAAGAAGAATATGAGCTTGGATAAAGACAGAAAGACTAGAAAAGATGGAATGTAAGACAGGAGATTATTGTTTCAAAAGATGGTTGGAAAGGAATGTTTTAAGGAAAAGCATGTGCTCATTACTGCTCAGAGACTAGCTAGTATGATTTAAAAAGTCTGTTCAATTTAATAAAAGGAGAAAGGGAGT
>CABHPP010142914.1:0-46267 GCA_902168425.1 Peromyscus attwateri | reverse complement strand
AAAAAAAAAAAAAAGAGCAGGCTTCCCAGGGATATCTACCAAACATGGCCTAACAAGACATAATAAGAGTGGGCACAAATCCTAATACCAAGGCTGGACAAGGCAACTCTCTAGGAGGAAAAGGATCCCAAGTACACGCAAAGGAGTCAGAGACATCCCCACTTCTGCTGTTGGTAGTTCCACAAGAACACCAAGCTTCACAATCGTAAGGTGTATGCAAAGGACCTAGCTCAGATCCGTATGGGTTTGTCGCTTCAGTCTCTGTGAGCCCCTGAGCCCTGCTTAGCTGATTCTATGATCCTTGTTCTTGTGGTGTCTCCATCCCTCTGGTTCCTACAATCCTTCCTCCCCAGGGGTCTGAATCTTGATGGAGGAATGATGACTGATATTTTTTTTCTGGGTGAGGTGGAATGTTCTTGAACTTCATGGGGTTTTCCATTGGGAGCTTTTTTTTTTTTTTTGCTTTTTTAGTTAAAGTCTCACTTGGCTTTTCAGCCATCCCAGAACTTGTTGTAGCATGAATCTTAAAAGGTTCTTATTAATAAAATCAAACCCAGAAGCTAGGTATTGGGGTGAATACTGGAAGATCAGAGAGACAGAACAAGCCACAGCCACCTCACCTGGCCAGTTCCTCAGCTGATCTTGTTTCTTCAGACTGGAAGCCTCTGAGTCCTCATCTCAGCTGAACTGTGATATTCAAAGCCTAAAAGCTTAACCAGCTAAAAGCTTCTAGTTCCTGGTCTTCACGCCTTATATACCTTTCTGCTTTCTGCCATCACGCCCTGGGATTAAAGGCTCACTTTCTGGGATTAAAGGCGTAAGTCACCATGCTTGGCTGTATCCTTGAACACACAGAGATCCAGATAGATCTCTGTCTCTGGAATGCTAGGATTAAAGGTCTGAGTGCCACCATTTTCTAGTCTCTGTATCTAGTGGCAGTTCTGTTCTCTGACCCCAGATAAGTTTATTAGGGTGCACAATATTTTGGGGAACACAATACCTCCACAACTTGTTTTATGTCTCAGACTGGCCTCAGACTTCCAGTGGTTCCCTAGCCTCAGTGTCAGGATTACAGCCTTGACACACTACATCTGGCCCTTCCATTGTAGGTTTTATGCAGGATTGGGAGATGAGTAGTTTGTGGAACCCACAAGCCCACAGTCTACTCCAGCTCCCAGCCTTGACAGTCTGTGAGGTTCACATCTCCAATGTTAAGAATGTCTTTGTAAAGAGGAGAAAAACAATGTAATTAAATGATGTGTGGCATTTCATGGGATGGGAGCTAAAATTGGAAATCCAGTCTTGGTTACGTAATAGAGACATTTCTTCTCTGCCAAAGCTTGAATTATCTGACAGTGTAGATACTCTATTCCTCAAACTCCTTAAGTTGTGAGATATGGAGTTCTATAATTAATGTAACCATAAGTTAATGCTGATAGCATGCAGAAGTACTTCTAATTCTCTGTCTGTCTGTCTGTCTGTCTGTGTATGTTGTTGGTGACTGAATCCATGGCATTTCACATACTAGGCAAGTATTTTAACACTAAGCCAAATCCTAACTCTTTGCTTATGTATTTGCTATGAAAGATTGTTTGACTTGACTGTTGCTCCCTTATGATTTTAAGAACCGTCTTGTGTAGGTCACATGGACTACTATAGTGCAGTGAAAAGGTTCCTTTTCCACCCTCTTTTGCCCAGTAGGCTCATTCACAGTGGGCATTCCATCCCCACGGAACCTTGCCTCTTCTGGCTAAGACATAGCAATCTCATGACCCCCCTTGCCCTTTGGCCACCTGCGTGGTGCACCTCTGCTACCGGGCATCAAAAATTTGGAGTTCCTTGGGCTCAGTGCTAGAACATCTCTCTTCTCCTTCTCTGTCCTTTTCCTAAATGTTAGAATCTACACCCATGACTTCAGTTCTGTATTTTGTTTATTTATTGGATTGGTTTTTTAAAACAGGGTTTCTTTGTGTAGCCTTGGCTGTCCCAGAGCTCTCTTTTTAGACCAGGCTGACCTGACACTCACAGAGATCTGCCTGCCTCTGCCTCCCAAGTGCTGGGATTAAAGGTGTGCATTGCCGCCTCACCACTCAGTTCCATCTTTTATAAATGGTTGAATGATACATTTCCCCCTTCAAGCCTGATTTATTCTTTGAATTTCACCATCGTACCTCTATGATCTCAATCTGATATCTCACTTGGTGAAGTCACAGGTAGAGTAGCATATCAACACCGATGGCTTGTTCCCTTCACCTTCCCCATTTTAGTGGTTGGCTCCATCTCCTCTTTCAAATCAGAAGACAGACAGGCAGTTGTGACTCCAGTTTACATATAAATGATCCACAAGTCCCATCTCCTTAGTCAAATATGCTACAATGTATTTCCATTTTAATCTCCGTGGTTACAGCTTATAAGCGTTAGCCTGAAAATGAGAAGCAAATAGGGACATGTGACTGTAGCTGCTCGTGATTATTCTGGATATTTCATCCAATAGATCGGGGAGGAACTACAAAGCCCCACAGTGATTGTAAATACTGTTTTCTGAGAAAGAGTGTTTGCATAGGAAAATACTTATAAATAATGATTCATGAGGATATTTAGGAACAAAATAAATACACAGCTCTGTTTTCATATAAAACAGATGCAATTACCTTTGAGATGCTAATAGCCATGAGAAAAAATTGAAAGCATCTCTGAGTTGTTGGTTAAAATATAAAATAAAACTATAATTTAGTAGAAAAATATAATAAAAGTGAAAACAATTTCATTATAATTTAAATGACTATGAATATTCAGAGGAATATTTTAATTACAATTTATTATAATTAGTGTTGTAATTATAATAATTACAATTATAATCTCTTCAGAGTATATTTTCTGTCTTTTTTCTTTTTATTTATTCTTCTCTCACACAATACATCCCAACCACAGCCTCCCCTCCCTTCGCTCCTCCCAATCTTCCCCCACCTCTCCTCTCCCCCAGATCCACTGTTCCTCCATTTCCCTTCAGAAAAGAACAGGCCACCCAGGGATAGCAACCAAACTTGGCACAGCAAGATGCAATGAAACTCAGCACAAACCCTCACATCAAGGCTGGATAATGCAGCTCAGAAGGAAGACAAGGGTCCTATGAGCAGGGACAAGAGTTAGCTATACCCCCACTCCACTCCCGCTGTTAGGAGTACTATAGCAACCTCAAACTAAACCACCATAGCATGTATGCAGAGGACCTAGTGCATATCCATGCAGGCCCCTATGAGCTCTGCTTAGTTGATCCTGTGGACTATGTTCTCCTGGTGTCCTTGACCCCTGTGGCTCCTACAATCCTTCCTCCTACTCTTCTGCGAGGTTCCCTGAGTTTGGCTGTGGGTCTCTGCCTCTACTCCCATCAGCTGCTGGATGAAGCCTCTCTGATTACAACTGGGCTAGGCACTGATCTATGAGTATAGCAGGATATCATTAGGAATCAATTCATTGACTTTTTTTTGTCAGTTGTGTTTGGTTCTACTCTAGGTCTGTGAGCCACTCAGCTTCTGGTTCCTGGTCATCCAGACAGTGTTGTGCATGGCTCCCTCTTTGCTTTTGTGGCTTGGGCCTCAAGTTAGACCAGTCATTGGTTGGCTACTCCTACAAGCTCTGAGCCAACATTGCCCTAGCACATCTTGCAAGCAGGACAGGTTGTGGGTCAAAGATTGTGTGGCCAGGTTGGTGTCCCAGTATTACCACTGTATGTCTTGCCTGGTTACAGAAGATGGCAGGTCCAGGCTTCATATCCTCCATTACTAGGAGTCCTCTCTAGGATCATCATCACAGATTCCAGGAAGTTCCCACTGCACTAGGTCCACATCATATCCCAATGACCACCTATCCCAGTAGTCTCTCCCCATACTATCTCCCTCCCTAAAATATATTTTCAAAGATACTAATGGTCCTGACATTATATATATATATATCACCTTGACACAAGCCAGGGTCATATGAGAAGAGGAAAGTTCAATTGAGAAAGTAGAGGGAACTTCAATTGAGAAAGTATTTCCATTAGATTGGCCCATAGGCAAGTCTGTGGGGGCATTTTCTTAACTAATGACAGATGTAGGGAGAGCCCAGGCCACTGTTGGCAGTTCCACCATTGGCAGGTATTCATTGGTTGTATGTAGCTGGAGAGTTTTCTCTCCGGGTCCCGCCAAGCCCTGGCAGTCTGACAGCCCACTTATAAAATAAACACACAGACACTTATATTATTTAAACTGTTTGGCCTAATGACTCAGGCTTCTAGCTATCTAGTTCTTACATCTTAAATTAATCCATTTCTATAAATCTATACCTTGCCACGTGGCTTGTGGCTTACCGGCATCTTCACATGCTGCTTGTCATGACGATGGCTGGCAGTGTCTCCCTCCACCTTCCTGTTCTCTCAATTCTTCTCTCTGTTAGTCCCACCTATATTTCCTGCCTGGCTACTGGCCAATCAGTGTTTTATTTATTGACCAATCAGAGCAATACATTTGACATACAGACCATCCCACAGCAGTTGTATAAGAAAGCAGGCTGAGCAAGCCATGGGGGAAAGTGAGGAAGAAGCACTCCCTCATGGTCTGCTTCAGTGTCTGCCTCAAGGTTCTTGCTTCTGTCCTAGCACTCACTTCTCTCCATGACAGACTGTGATCATGATAGTTCTTACGTCCAGGTTCCTTGAGTTCCTGCCTTGATTTCATGATTTCATGATGGACTGTAAGCTGTGAGATTTCATGATGGACTGTAAGCTGTGAGATGAAATAAACTCTTTGCTCTCCAAGTGGCTTTTGGTCATAGTGTTTTACTGCAGCAACAGAAAGCAAACTAAGACACCAGTAAACCAAAATATTGAAACACTGTGATACTGGGTACAGGAACATAAAGAAATGCTGATAGTGTAACAGAATAATGCACTTATTTGTGTATTTACATATCTATGTATCTATGTATGAGTATTTATCATCTATCTATCTATCTATCTATCTATCTATCTATCTATCTACCTACCTACCTATCTACCTATCATTTATCTGCCATCTATGTATCTATTATCTATCTAAATATTTGTATGTGATGGTTAATCTCCATTGTTAACTTGCTAGAATTTAGGATCATCATGAAAATACATCTCTGGATTAGCCTATAAGGTTGTTTCCTGGAAGGTGTAGCTGAGCAGGGAAGAACCAACCTGAATGTAACCAGCATCATCCCATGGCCTGGGCTCTTAAACTGAATAAAAAAGAAAAAAGGAGAGAGGGAGCTGGGCACCAGAGTTCATCTCCATCTGCTTCATGACTTCAGGTGCAACATGACCTGCTGCTTTGTGTTCCCAACACTGTGACTTCCTCACCAGGGTAGACTGGACTTTCTAGCTGCGAGCCCAGCCTCTCTTCCTTAAGTTGCTCCTCGTCAGGTTTTTTTTTTTTTTTTTTTTTTTTTTTTTTGTCACGGCATTGAGGAAAACAACTAACACTCCCCATCCATCCTGACAGTCAAAGGTGAAATTCCTTCACTTGGACCAGCAGTAGTACTTCTGAGTTTAAGACATTGATTCTATGGAGCAGCTCACTCAAATAATATCTGGATATTTCCTAATTTTCTAAGAATTGTTTTTTTTTTCACTGTGATGCTATGCTATACAATTTGTGTGCGTGTTACCACCGTAAGAACACTTTTATCATTGTAAATTACTAAACGGAATTTTTCTTTGTACTTATAATAATGTCAGATCATTTTCCTATGATAAAATTAGCTGCCATCCTACTTAGAGTCTCACTGTGATTTCTTGAATGAATGGAAAGAACCAAGTCCTTATTGGAATGAACGGGTTTTCACTTTAGCAGCTACAAGTGCTCTTATAAAGACTGGTATTAACACTGCAGAGTTCTGTTGCAGCTAATGGAGCCAACATGCTCAAGCTAATTGCTTCACTTTTGTAAGTGCTCAAGAAAGCCTGGAACCAGAATGAGTAAATCTACAGTAGGAGAACAACATTTATACAAATGATACAATATATGTTATGGTTTTCTCATTGTGGTAATGACCTCAGTGTCACTGTAACAGAAATACCTAAAAGAAACAACTGAAGAGTGGAAAAGATCTTTTCAACTCCTGGTTTCAGAGGGACTTCAGTCCGATGTGGCAAGCAAGGCATGGTTGGGCTGTTCTTCTGTTGTTGTGAGGACTGAGGCTTGTCCTCATGACCAGGAAGCAGACAGAGCTAGTCTAGAACTACGGGTAGGTATAACTTTCAAAGGCCCATCTCCAGTGGTTCACTTTCCTCAGCAAATCCTCACCCCCTAGAGGCTCCACAGCCTTTAAAATAGCACCGGAAGCTGGTGATTGATTGTTCAATACATGAGTCTGTGGAAGACATTATACATGCAAATGGTAACAGATATGGAGTGTCCCCCAAAGGCTCTTGTGCAAAGGTTTGGTTGCCAGCTAACAGGCAGTGTGAGGGAAGTGACTGAATCGTGAGGATGCCAATAAATGGACGAATCCATTGATAGATGGAAAATACGACAGCATTATTGGGAGTGGTGAAAAGTAAAAGGTGGGGCCTTGTTGGGGGAAGTAGTTTACTGGATTACACCCTAGGAAAATAGAACTTGTCCTAGTCTTCGCTATTTCCCCCCTTTTCCTGATTGCCACAAAAGGATCATCCCCCTTTACCATATACATCCTCACTGCTGTGATGTTTCTGTTGCCTAAGGCTCTAAGTAACCAGGTTCAACCAACTTGAACTACAACCTCTGACACCAAGATCTAAACAAACCTTTCTTCTTTTTAAGGTTTCTCTCTCAGGTGTTTGTCACAACAGTAAGAAGAGTAAATAGCACAGCATGTTCCTGAATCTTGTGTAAATGTGCTATCTGATGCTCTGTCTGTTGGATCCATATCTCCCGCTTCAATCTTCTTATGTAATTAGAAATTCATCCATGAATTCTTTCTTTGTGATGTGCTTGGTAATATTGAATGCTTCACAGTGGATAGTATTAATAAACACCATTTTGCTTTTGCACAATCATTAAGTTTCTCAGAGACAGATATGGAGTAATTAAGTTTTTATTAAATGCTGTTTCATTCTTTTGAACTAACAGCTGCCAGCAGGGTTTATTGTAAGCGAAAGTGATGAAAAACAACAGGTTGTACATTTGACAGGACAAAACCACTGTAGCAAGTGTGTTCAGGCTGCCCACTTTGTATTCTACAGCAGGACTTCTCAACTATTTTTATATATCTGACATAGACCTAACCTATAATTTATCAGTTCCCGACTCACTGTGATTGGCAGCTGGTGTCATCACAGGTATAGTTCATGGGTCAGTTAGCTGGTGGGTAAAATAGAGTTGTCAAGGGTGTCAGCCTCCTTAGTAGAGGACAGTTATATTGTGAGTGAGTCCTGGAAGCTTGCCTGAAAAAGAGACAGGGGGTAACGCTAGGTGTTACTTTGGCTTTAAATGTATTAAAATTCATGGCAGTGGTATCACTTACACACCACTGAAACCAGGAGAGGATCTGGGAACTTATAATGGGAATGTAACAAACCCACTAAACACCATGTGCTGTAGGTGTTTATTAGATACTTGACAAAAATCCAATTATGGAAGTTTCATTCTAGTCTTTTTCCTTCTGTCCCTGCTCCCAAAACTGAGGAGAGACAGTGTGAATCATAATCTTTGGGAATTAAAAGTGACATTACCATATATCTTGCAGTATCAAAAGAAATGCTAATGGGATGTTACTGTGAATACCTTATGACAGAACTCTGGAAATGAAATGACTGCCTTTTGTGAAAATCACAATACACAGAAATGGACACAAAAAGAGAGTGTGAGAATGGTTTGTAACAAACAACAAAGCTGAAAAATAACTTAAAAACTTCAGACAGATAAATATTCTTAAATGGATTAATTATTGAATTCTATAAAATTCCTTTTCTGGAACAGAGTCTCATGTATTCAAGGCTGGCCTCAAACTCACAATGTAGCCAAAGGTGACCTTGGACTTCTGATCCATTGGTCTCTATCCCTCAAGTGTTGAGATGATGGGCCTGTGCCATCATGCTTGATTTACACAGTGCTAGAGATTGAGGTCAGAGCTTCATGCATGCTAGGTAAACACTCCAGTGACTTGAGCTGCTTCCCTGGGCCTTAAACTTTCTAGATAAAAATAATTTGAACATCCCATAAGCTTCTAGTGAAATGATAGCCTGGTGTCCTCATTTTGTCTCATGACACTATCACGACATCAGTGACAAATCTTAGGAAGGACATGTAGCTACAAGTTTTTTGGTCCCACAGGGCTCCTGTGGCCCCACAGCTGCTTGGTCCCAAATAAACACACACAGACTTATGTTAATTAAAACTGCTCAGCCATTAGCTCAGGCTTCCTACTGACTAGCTCTTACACTTAAACTCAGCCTATTTCTGTTAATCTATATGTCCCCACATGTTCTGTGGCTTTACCTGTGTGCTATTACATTCTGCTCCCTGGACAGCAGGCTGACATCTCCTGACTCAGTCTTGCTTCTTCCCAGATTCTCCTCATCTGCTCTGCCCACCTATACTTTCTGTCTGGCTACTGGCCAATCAGTGTTCAGTGTACAAAAACATTATTCCACAAGGACATAGTGAGAAATCCAAGTATTGGTGAGTATCTCCAATGCCTAAGGACAAAAATCACTGCAATGAGACTTTAGCAAATCCATTATAGCAGTAAATGTAAAGTGATCAAAGTAAGAGTATGATAGTAGTATGATAATACTAAAGAAAGCTGACAAAATACATTCGTTTTCCAGAGCAAAAGCAAGGAAATATCCTCTTTTAATTTTACTAGACAGATACTTCTCAAAAGTTGATGTCTCCATTAAGTTCAAATATTCTCAGCAAAGCTGGAATGCAATGGAGCTTACTTTGGTACAAGTATTTAATAAATGCCCGTGGTGCATATTCAACACTCATTCATATTAAGTGCTGAAGTTATGTAGGCTTTGCCTGTGGATATGGAAGCAAGACAAAGTTGCTCATTACTACCTCTGTACACATAGTTTTCTTAGAGGTCATGGTAGGTGGAATAGTATTAATAATAATAAAACAAATCAATGAATATCAAAACAATAACAAGATGTTTATGTGAATTTGAGAGTGAAAAAACTAATTTTTATTATTATTGGATGAGCTATTGTATGTTAAATATTTAAGACAATCTACAAAAAATAATTTGAGTAAAATAGCTTAAGAAAGCAACTGAAGCACTATGCAAAAATAATTACCGGTATATATAGCAACAAGCAGAACCTGAAGTTTAAGCAATACATTGATTAAAATAGCCAATACTTAGAAGTAAATCAACAGAAGCAAATGGAGCAATACATAATGGCTACGGATGGTAAAAAATAAATTTGCCAAAATGTCACTTGCCCTAACTTGATCTACAGATTTAAATCACTTTCGATAAAAAATTCAGTTGACTTTTTCTTTTGGGTGTATGCCATGTCAAAGGGTGATGGTGAAAATTATACAGAGCTACAAAACTTAAAGAATAGTCATGTTATTGTAAATACAAATATGCCAATTTGTATTGTGATGGAAGATAGATAGAGGCACATGAGTGATCAGGGAGCAGTGTCTAGAAGCAGAACCTGCCATATTGGATTTATGAAAAGTGAGCATCTGAGTGAAAGACTGAGGCTTTCAACACATGGTGCTGGGCATTTGGATATATCTGTGGTAGAGTGTGGATCTTATGTCACATCTACTACAAAAGTCATTTCCAGGTGGTTTGTAGCCCCACATACATTAATCCAAGCAGTACAATTTGTGTAGGTTGTAAGGGGAATATCTACTTAATCTTAGGTAGGAGTGAATTCTTTAACATGGAATAAAATTCACTTACTAGAAGGAAAGGATTCATAAAGTTCATCCCATTAAAATTAAGTAGTTTCGTTCTTTTGATTTACATTTTGAAGACAGTAAAAAGACAAATCACAGAGTGGGGTGAACTTGCCACAGTTTGAATCAATGCATCCAGAATACATAAAGAATTCCTACAAATCCCTTAAAAAGAGAGTCAGTCAAGGAGAAAAAACTGGCAACTGATTTTAAAAGTAAGGGGACCCAAATAATCAATGTGCACTTAAATTGGCATTTAAACTCTTGGGAAACAGAGTAGAGCAAGTGGGAATCTGAGCAGAAACTTTTGGCTACTCACCAGATTGCAGACAGTTTAAGTCTTGCAGCCCCAGTGGAAGAATGCAGAACAATAGTGCATTCAAAAGCCAGTAGACAGGAACACTGGCAGAAGCATGTTGGAAAAACGTTTTGATTTTATTTAGCAAATGCAGATGTGCACAATCAGAAATTCTTCTCCCAGCGATTTGGCTTATTGTTGAAATGCATACTTATGAGCACCGTGGCTCGTTTGACAGTCAGTGCTGATCAAAATGGCCCCAGATGGGATGCTGCCCAAACATCTATCCATAGTAAAATGAATAGAGAAATTGTTTATTCATGTAATAAAATGACATTCAACAATGAAATGAACAAACTGCAGCCATATATTCAGAATATGTAAATTCTAAAAAGCAAAATATTCCATAAAAGAAACTACAAAAACAGATGAAAGTAAACCACATAGTTTAAAAAATTCTTCTTCCATGATAAAATTTAAAAAGAGATGGGAATGAAGACAGTAATGGAGATAGAGATGGCCCCAAGGGGAGAGAGGAGGTGGAGATCAGCAAGAGTCACCCAGGAGAGTCATTCTCCAACACTGGAGAAGCTCAGTATTGGCCTTGGCTGGATTCACACTGGGACCCACCTCATCATAATTAGTTAAACTGCAGTTTATTGGAATTTGCTAAACTCCACTGCAATAGGCTTTTTACTTGTACTTTACAGTTTACAAGGTTTCAGTGTGCACAAGATGTGGCGGGATCCAAAGAAACGACAAGTCAGGTTTCGGGGAAGAAGAGGATTAGAAGGGTGTTTAGCGAAGGCTGTCTTTGAACTGTGATGAAGTGGATTAAGGAGCAGCAGACTCACCTATGTGTTTAATTCTAGTCACAAATGACTTCTTGATTATTCAGAATGTCTCAATGAGAGATAGTTTCAATTTGCCTGTGCCTGGGAGCACAGAGAGGGTGACAGATGCTGGTGATGAACATGATGGTTAATGAAAACGACCAAGATAAGGATATGTGATGGCTAATTCTGAAGATTAGCTTGATTGGGTTGAGGAATACCTAGGTGGTTGTGAAACGTGCCTCTGGATATGATTGCGTGTGTGTTTCCAGAGATGGTTAGATGGTGAGAGCTCTGAATTAATGAATGGTTTAATCTATTGGTGAATTCATCATGTGATGACATTATTAGGAGGGGGTAAAAGGTGGGAGGAAAGGCCTACTTAGAGGAAGGTGGTCAATGATGTATGTCCCTCAGGATTATGCCATACTCTTGGACTCCTTCTCTAGTCTCTGTGCTTCCTGACTACCATGAATAGGCTTCTAATACCTCAGTGTGAATCGCTTCATCATGCTGTCACTGCTATGATGGACTAGTCTTTCTGAAATCATAATCCAAAATAAGTTTAAATTGTTCAGGTCAGGTGTCTTCATCACAGCAATGGAATGCTAACTAACGTAGATTTGTAGCAATGACTAGAGTATAGATAAGTGTTGTCCAGGTAGTTTTGTTAAGTTCCTTGACGACTCTGGTTCACTCATTCAATTTAATCCATTTATCTAAAAAATACATTTGAAAGAGAGTACGGACACAGTGGTGGGTAAGGCCAGTCTTGCTTCATTAACTGTGGTTCACATAGGCTGGTTGTTGGCATCTGCTTGCATTCCAGAGCAGGCTGAATGATTTGGGATTCCGAAATCACCATAGATGTTCACCTCATTTTCTTCTCTACTAGAGGTCAAATAAATTATGTTTCCTGATGTGAGGTCTGTTTGATTACATGAATTTTCCTGAGCCCAGCATGTGACATTGTGGTTCTTCACCATAGCCCACGTTAGTATATTAGTTTCTACAGTGCTCAACTGAGCTTGGCCAATCTGTTAGTTTTAGGAAACAAGACAGCGTTTATCCACCTAGGAAAGTACTTAGTGGCTCTGCCATATCAGGCTCTTTCTGATCTCAACTTTCCCTCAGCAGAGCTCACTTGAATCACAGTTGGGAGAACAGACACATTAGTAATCATTTTCCTGACAGGAGACAATTTTAAAGAATAGCGGAGGACAAAATGTAACTAGATCCTAGGTGAGTCTTTTAGATAACTGCTATTTCAAACTGTTAACTTGAAATTTTTTTGCTCTTAAAAGTTAGATTGTGTTTGAATTATTTTTCTATAGGAAAATTTTACCCACCAATAGTATAAAATGTGATGTGTAGTGGATTTTACTGGACAGACCTGAATAGGGCCATATGATGGAATTATTGAACATAAATTAATTTTTGGCTTTATGAAGCCAGGTACCACGTAAAGATGGTTTTGTTTTTGTGGGCATGGTATATGTCTATAACCCAAGCATTGGAGGGAGGAGACAGGGGGATCATGAATTCAAAGCCAACCTTGGCTATATAGCAAGATTGGGGCCAGCCTGGTTTACATGTGATTCTGTTTTAAAAAGCAAAATCCAAGACAAATTGCCACCACCACCACCACCACCACCACCACCACCACCACCACCACATCCACCACCACAAAAGACTAAAAGTGGTGTCTCACACTGTAACGTCAGAACTCAAGACCTGAGGGTTGAGTATCAAAACAAATTTGAGGCCAGTCTGGTATATAGTGAGTTCTAGGCTAGCCAGTACTACCTAGAGAGACTCTGTCTTAACAAAACAAACAAATAAAAACAACCTACAAATGATATTTTGGTCAATGAAGACCACTTACATAATGTGTCTCTTATCATGTATATGGGTATAATGGAACTGAAAAATTCCTGTTTCTTTGTGACAGAGTAGCCATCATGATGTCATCACTCAATACATTGCTCATGTGTTTTTGGTGACTCTGGTATGAACAAAGCATCTGTGCTGCCAGTCATGTAAAAGGACAGCACATGCAACAGCTCCATGAAGTTCACAACATCATGCTTTTATCATCATTTTAGAGAGTATTTTTTCCTTTTCTCAAAAATAATGCTACTGTAAAACAACATGTTCTGATATGCCAGAAGTAGCCTCACTCATCTCAGCCCACCCCCATCAAAGACAAGGTCTCATGTAGCCCAGTCTGCCCTTAGATGTAGCCCAGAAAGACACTGAATTTCTGATCTTGCTGCCTTCACTTCCTCAGTGCCAGGATTATAGGCAGGCACCACACCTGGTTTATGAGGTGTGAAGGATGAAACCCAGAGCTTCATGGGTGCTAGGCAATCACTCTACCAACTGAATATTCCTTCCTTGTCTCCTTTTCTTCTTTCTTTCTGTCTCTTTCACTTTCATACCATCTCTTGATTTCACTGAGGGATGGTATAGAGAAAGACATCTAGGTTCTGCAAGCACACTCTCTCATGCCCACACTACGACAAAATCACCTAGTGGCATTTTCCTGGTACACATTAAAGTTTCTTTGCATTGTTCTTTGTGTGACCAGGTATACCTTATATTCCTTTATTTCACATTTCAGTGATGTATATTCTTTGGTTTTGAGTTTTATGAATTTTTTTCTCATAAAAGTGGCATAGCTCTTGAACTTCTTTTCTGTTGAACTTTCTAGACTTTGACTGACAGAACTTCCTTGAAGTTTGATAGGACAGTTTCTTCCTAAGGTTTACAAATAATCTTGTGAGACCACATATGTGGACTAATAATGGAAACTTATGAATGGTCTCTTACATTAGGTTTGTTCTGTCTTATTATTCTGTTGAAATATAGGTCTTTCCCAAATTCTTTTACAAACTTGCTAGCTGATGGAACAACTACCAAATGGTCACTGATCCTGTTCCATACACAGAAAGAATAACAAACTAATAAGGTACAGTGCCTGTCCCCAGACCCCCTGACTAGTTGAGGATTCAAAGCCATGAACTGTATGCGCATTTATAAGTGTAATTAGAAAGGTTGGAATACAATACTGGCAAGGGAAATTAGCTGACAGGAAGCAGAAATGAAGGGGGCTTCTGGGTTGAAGTGGCTTGAGCTGAGGCTTGAAGAAGTTCTAGGCCTGGGTCCCTGAGGCCAAATGGGATCCATGGCCACCCATGCCAAAGAACCGAAGTCATAAGGTATAGAGTGCAGGAGAATGCAAGAGGGTTGAGTGCAGACTGAGAGAAGTGAGGTAGACAGAACCTGAGATTGGCAAAGCAGAAACAATCCAGTAACTAAGGACCTCATAAACCATTTTAAAGATTTTTAAGAAAACAATACCAAGGATTGAACTCAGGGATTGTGCGCACAAGGCAAGCCCTTTACCTCCGAATTCTATCCTTAGACATGCTTTGAGGATATTTCCTTATCATGAAGGTGGTGTGTTACTGTGGAGCAGTTGTGAGTGGAGAATTTTCAGTTGGCCTCTTTGTTGGTGAGTTGGAGAGCAGAGGATCCAGAGTACAGCATATGCATGGCAAAGAAGGGCATCTACAGGTGAGACTTCAAACACTAACCCAGAGAAATTAAATTAATCACATCTAAAATATTCATTTTGTTCTAAATCACTGTGTGACTCAGGTTTTTCCTTTGAAAGATTTCCTAGTTATTGCAGTCTCAATGTGCCCTCTATGCCTATAGTAAAGGGTAGGTTACTTAAGAGTGGTTGTATGGAGAGTAGGCTTCCTGCAGACCTTCTCTTCTCTCTTTGATTCCCCCTTAATCCAATCCCAGAGTCTCACCCTTAGCTCTGCAGCACACCTATGGCAGCCTTCCCAACCCCACCTACCTGCTCCAATCTCCTGTGTATCTCACAGATCTTCTCTTCTAACTTTCCTCTGACCACTTGCTGCTTTGTCCCAAACCTAACCCCAACAGACACTCCCTGCTAACTCAAGGGCCACTCCTCCTAGAGTAACAAGTAGGCTGAAGGAGGACCCACACCTCTGTTACTGCTCCCAAGGTCCACTTCCCCATCTAGTCTCATCCCCAGCTCTGTAGCAGGAAACCTCCTGTGGTTTCCCTTTCCCCTCTGACTCCACCCACAGGGATCACAAAAACCTTCTTCTCCAATCTTCCTTCCTCCAACTTATTCCAGTATTCTAGCCTCCAACACCAGCAAGTACTACCTTTGATGATGCCAGTTGAGAAGGCCAGGAAAAGAGGCAACACACAGCCATCACGCTCTCTGAAAATCCAGAGAGGAAATGGAAATCAAGGAATAAAACATGTACAAAACAAAGACAAATCCAGAAACCAGCAGCTAGACCTACCATCCCAAATCCAGATGACTAGACACCAGTATAAGAACACAGCCAATAACAGTCAGATCAATATGTCTTCATTAGAGCCCAGCTATCCTAACCAATATAGCTGAAGCATAAGAAAGAGACCTTAAAACAAACTGTATGAAGATGATAGATGTCCTTAAAGAGAAAATGAATCAATCCCTTAAATAATTCCAGGAAAAGACAAACAAACAGGTGAACTAAATAAATGAAACCATTCAAGACCTAAAAATTGAAATAGAATCATAAAGAAAACAAAAACTGAGGGAATTCTGGAAATGAAGTTTGTGAATTCAAACAGGTAACACAGAGGCAACTTCACAAAAAAAAATACAAGAGATGGAAGAGAGAATCTCAGGCATTGAAGATACGATAGAATAAATGGATACATGGGATAAAGAAAATATTGAATTTAATGCACTCCTGACACAAAACATCCAGGAAATCTGAGACACTATGAAAACACAAACCTAAGAATAATAGAAATAGAGGAGGGAGAAGAATCTCAGCTCAAAGGCTCAGAAAATATTTCCAATAAAATCATAGAGTAAAATTTCCACAACCTAAAAAAGGATATGCTTATAAAGGTACAAGGAGCATACAGAACACTAAATAGATTGTACCAGAAAAGGAAGTCCCCTTGCCACATAGTAGTCAAAACTCTAAACGTACAGAATGAAGAAAGAATATTAAAAGCTGTAGGGAAAAAGACCAAGTAACACATAAGGTGAAGAAATAACACTGAAGAGGAGAAGACAGCAAGAAATAATCAAACCCAAAGCTGAAATCAATAAAGTAGAAACCAGGAGAATAATACAAAGAATTAATAAAACAAAGAGCTGGCTCTTTGAGAAAATCAATAAGACAAACTAGTATCCAAACTAACTAAAAGATGGAAAGAGAATATCTAAATTAACAAAATTACAAACAAAAAGGGGGACATAATAAGACACACAAAGGAAATCCTGAGACTCACAGGGACATACTTTAAAAACCTGCACTTCACCGATTGGACTCCTGGAGCTCCACCTGGGTTTTGGCTGTGGATCTCTGCACCTGCTTCCATCAATCACTGACTGGATGAGAGTTCTATCATGACAGTTAGGGTGTTCGGCCATGTGATCACCAGAGTAGGTCAGCTCAGGCACTCTCTCTAGCATTTCCAGTATTCTACAGTGGAGGTATCTTTGTGGATTTCTGGGGACCTCTCTAGCACTCTGCTTCTTCCTATTCCCATGGAATCTTCATTTATCATGGTATTTCTTTCCTTGTTCCCCCACTCTGTTCCTGATCCAGCTGGGACCTCCTGCTCCCCTAAGCTCTCTTTCCCCTGACCCTTGCCCTCTATTAACCACCCCGCCCCCAGTTCGCTCATGTAGATCTCATCCATTTCTCTGTCGTTGGGTGATCCCTGTGTCTTTCTTAGGGTCCTCTTTACTAGGTAGCCTCCCTGGAATTGTGAGTTGCAGTCTGGTTATCCTTTGCTTTACATCTAGTATCCACTTATGAGTGAGAGTACATACCATGTTTATCTTTCTGAGTCTGGGTTACCTCATTCAGGATGATATTTTCTAGTTCCATCCATTTGCCTGCAAACCTCATGATGTCATTGTTTTTCTCTGCTGAGTAGAGAGGAGGGATTATATGAGCAAGAGATATCAAGACGATAATTGGAAAAAGTACAGGGACAAATAGCCAAATTAGCGGAAACACATGAACTGTGAACCAATAGCTGAGGAGCCCCCATGGAACTGGACCAGGCCTTCTGGATAAGTGAGACAGTTGATTAGCTTGAACTGTTTAGGAGGCCCCCAGGCAGTGGGACTGGGGACCTGTCCTTGGTGCATGAGGTGGCTTTTTGGAACCTAGGGCCTATGCTGAGACACTTTGCTCAGCCTTGGTGCAGGGAGGAGGGGGACTGGACCTGCCTCAACTGAATCTACCAGGCTGGGCTGACTCCTCAGGGGAGACCTTGCCTTGGAGGAGGTGGGAATGGGGGGGGGGTGTATTGGGAGAAAGGCTGGGGGGTGGGAGGAGGGAGGACAGGGGAATCCGTGGCTGATATGTACAATTAAATTAATTATAAAATAAAAATATTTATAAAAAACCCTGTACTTCGTCAAATTGGAATATCTAAAATAAATGCATAATTTTCTCAATAGGTACCAGTTAACAAAGTTAAATCAAGATCAGACAAACAATTTAAATAGACCTATAACCTTCAGTGAGATAGAAGCAGTCATTAAATGTCTCCTAACCTAAAAATGCCCAGGGTCAGTTGGTTTTAGCACAGAATTTTACCAGACTTTCAGAGAATAGTAAAGGTTAATATTCCTCAAATTATTTCACAGAATAGAAACAGAACATTATCCAATTCATTTTACAAAGTTTGATATCCAAACCACATGAAGACTCAACAAAGAAAGAGAATCACAGACAAATCTCCCTTATGACCATAGACAAAAAAAATTTAATAAAATACTTGCAAACTGAATCCAAAAACACATCAAAAAGATCATCCACCATGATCAAGTAGGTTTAATTCAAAAAATGTGGAGATGGTTCAATATATGAAAAATCAGTAATTGTAAACCATATAAACAAACTAAAGAAAACAAACTGAAAGAAAAACACCACATGATCCTCTCTTAGATGCAGAAAGGCCTTTGACAAACCCAATGCTCCTTCATGATAAAAGTTCTGGAGAGATTAGGGAATCAAGGGGTACACCCAAACAGAGTAAAACATCAAATTAAATGGAGAGAAACCCAAAGCAATTCCTCTAAAATCAGGAACAAGACAGGATGTCCACTCTCTCCATACCTATTCAATATACTACTTGAAATCTTAGAGCAAAGCAAGACAACTGAAGGAGATCAAAGGGATACAAATTAGAAAGGAAGAAGTCAAAGTATCATTATTAGCAGATGTTATTATAGTACACATAAGTGACCACAGAATTCCACTATGGAACTTCCACAGCTGATAAACACTTTCAGGAAAGTAGCTGAATTTAAGATTGACTAAAAATAAAATCAGTATCCCTCCAAAATACAAATGCCAAAAAGACTGAGAGAGAAATCATGGAAAAAGAACCTTTCATAATAGCCTCAAATAATTTAAAAAATCTTGGGGTATCTCTAACTCAGCAAGAGAAAGATTTCTATGATAAAAAAACTTCGAGTCTTTGATGAAAGAAATTGAAGAAGATGTCAGAAGATGGGAAGATCTCCCATGTTCATTGATCGACAGAATTAGTATAGTAAAAATGGCCATCTTAACAAAAACAATCTACAGATTCAATGAAATCCCCATCAAAATCCCAACACAATTCTTTACAGACCTTGAAAGGACAATTTTCAACTTCAAATGAAAAAAACAAACAAACAAATACAAAACCAAGATAGTTAAAACAAATCTGAACAATAAAAGTACTGCTGGAGGTCCCACCATTCCCAATTTAAAGTTGTATTACAGAGCTATAGTAATAAAAACTTCATGGTATTGGCATTAAAACAAACACATTGTTCAACAGAATCAAATAGAAGACCCAGACATAAATCCAAACACACATTGACACTCGATTTTTGATAAAGAATCCAGAAATACACACTGGAAAAAAAACGGCCTCTTCAACAAATGGTGATGGTCAGACTGGATGGCTGCATGTGGAAGAATGCAAATAGATCTATACTTAAGACCCTGCACAAAACTGAAGTCCAGGTAGATCAAAGACCTCAACATAGAACCAGATACACTGAACCTTATAGAAGAGAAAGTGGGGAATAGCCTTGAACTCATTGGCACAGGAGACAACTTTCAGAACAGAACACCAGTAAGGTAGGCACTAAGAACAACAATCAATAGATGGGATCTCATGAAAGGGAAAAGCTCCTGCAAAGTAAAGAACACCATCAATTGGACAAAACACCAGCCTACAGAATGGGAAAAGATTTTTTTTTTTTTAGCAACTCCACACCTGATAAAGGGTTAAAATCCAAAATATATTTAAAAAAATCAAGAAACTAGATATCAATAAACAAATAATTTAATTAAAAATGGGGTACATATCTAAATCGAGAATTCTCAATAAAGAAAACTCAAATGTCTGGGGAACATTTAAAGAAATGTTCAACATCCTTAGCCATCAGGGAAATGCAAATCAAAACTACTTCGCGATTCTATCTTACACCTGTAGCTAAGATGGCTAAGATCAATAACACAAGTAACAGCTCATGCTGTCAAGGATGTAGAGCAAGGGGAGCACTCCTCCATTGCTGGTGGGAGTGCAAACTTGAACCGCCACTATGACAGTTCCTCAGAATGTTGGGAACTGATCTTCCTCAAGATCCAGCTTTTCTACTCTTGGGCATATTCCTAATGGGTGCTCCATCCTACCACAAGGACACTTGTTCAACCATGTTCATTGTGGCTTTATTCATAAAAATCAGAAACTAGAAACAACCTAGATGTCCCTCAACAGAAGAAGGGATAAAGAAAAAATGTGGTACATTTACATAATGGAGTATTACTCAGCTGTTGAAGGAATAACATCATCAAATTTGCAGGCAAGTGGATGGGACTAGAAAAAAATCATCCTGAGTGACGTAACTCAGACCCAGAAAGATAAATATGGTATGGTTTTGCTTATAATTGAATATTAGCCATCACATACATGATAACCATGCTACAATCCACAGACCCAGAAAAGTGAGGTAAAGACAAGGGGTCTGGGGAAGGGGCCAGATAAATTTCCCTTGGTGGGGGAAAGAAAATAGATTTTGTTCTATTAGACTCAGGGTGGGTGGGGACAGGAGTATATGTGGGATCAGGTGGTAGGGGGAGAGAGGGTGAAGGGAGAGATTTCAGTGAGAGACTGCTGGAACTCGGTGTCGTTTGGTGGGTGTTGTAGAAACCTAGTGCAGTGGAACCTTCCTGGAATATATGAAGGTGATCCTATTGAGGACTCCCCTAGTAACAGGGAATACAGAGTCTCAACTGGCCATATCTTGTTACCAGGTGAGGGTTCCAGTGGTGGGACTGGGTTACATTCATTTGAGTTGTTGGCCAAGGAGGTCCCATAGAAATCCCCAAACAATCCAGGCTGTTGCTAAGACTATAGGTTGCTCTCCACAAACTGACAGTGGGGCTCAATTGCTCAGGACAACACCCACACAACTTACTGAACATGGAGAAGACCAGCTCATGCCTACATGGATCCTTCACCCTCATATTCTAGTCTCTTTGGTGTGGGAAGGTACTCTTTAGCCTACTGAAAGAGAAATGTGGACACTAACCTAGCCATAAAATCTGACCTGCAATCTGTCCTGCCTGCAAAATATGTTAGGGCAATGATGGCACAGAACTTGTGGGAGTAACCAATCAATTTTCTGATTTGACTTAAGGTCCACCTCATGAGAAGGAATCCATTCCCAATACTTCTTGGGTAACCGAGAATCAGAGACTAGATAGCCCAGAAACTTAGTGTAAAATCAAATACTTGTCTAAAGAAAAAAAGTAGTAGTAAAATGACTCCTAATGATATTCTGCTATACTTGTATAGCAGCATCATCCATGCTACTTGTATAGCAGCCTTATCCAGTCATCATCAGAGAAGCTTCCTCTGCCACCAGATAAGAGCAGATACAGAGGCCCACAGCCAGACATTTTATATATAGAGAGAGCCTAAATGGAGGTCTACTTCAAATCTCCCCCCCACCTCACTTCAGAACTCAGGGAATCCCATGGAAGAGAAAGCAGAAAGATTTTGAGAGTTAGAAGAAATGGAGGACACCAGGAGAACAAGGTTCTCTGAATTAACTAAGCAAGGCACATATGAGCTTACAGAGTCTGAAGGGGGCAGCATGGGGCCTACATGGGTCTGCATCAGGTCTTCTGCATGTATATTACAGCTGTTAGCTTAGTATTTTTTATGGGATTCCTGAGTGTGAGAACAAGTGGGTCTCTGTCTCTTGTGCCTGCTTTTGGGACTCTTCTTCCTGTTGGGTTTCCATGTCCAACTTCTATGTGACAGTTTTGTCTCATTTTATTTTTTTTTAATTTTTGGGGGGTTTTAAATCTTTTTTAATTAAATTTTTTAATTCATTTTATATACCAACCACAGATTCCCCTCTCTTCCCTCCTCCTGCCCTCCCCCCAGCCTACCCTACCCACCCATAGCAAAGCCTGGTACATTCAGTTGAGGCAGTACCAAGCCCCTCTCCCATGCAACAAGATGAGCAAGGCGTCCTACCACAGGTAATGGGACGCAGAAAGCCAGTTCATGCACTAGGGATAGATCCTGGGATCCTGGTCCCACTGCCAGGGGCCCCTCAAATAGACCAAGCTACACAGCTGTCTCCCATATGCAGAGGGCCTAGTCTAGTCTCATGCAGGTTCCACAGCTGTCAGTCTAAAGTTTGTGAGTTCCTATAAGCTTAGTTCAGTTGTTTCTGTAGATTTTCCCGTCATGGTCTTGACCCCCTCTTGCTCATATAATCCCGTTTTGTTGTTATCTCATAGAAGCCTGTTCTTTTCTAATGAGAGGTAGAAAGTAAGTGGATCTGGATGGGAGGGTAGGTGAGGAGGAAGTGAGAAGAGTCAAGGGAGGGGAAATTATAATCAGGATAGATTGTACGAGAAAAAAATCCATTTTCAATAAAAAGGAAAGAAAAAGAGTGTTTATATGTGTTTATACCTTCCTCCCAAGGAAAAATATCTATGACACTCTGTCAGTGCTGTGCAATGTAATGGGAACAATATAGAATCAAGAGAGGCTAGATTTAAATTATACCAATAAGGCAAGATAAAACTCATGACACATTGAGTATTTTTCAATAGCCAACTGAATTAGAGTGATTTTGTAGGTTATGGCAAGTATCTCCTTAGTCTTCCAGCTAGAAAACATCATCATTTGATAAATGTCAATTGCAGAGTTAGAATTAATGGAAGGAGACTGAGAAGCTAAGTAAGCCTTGAACGAAGATTCAAGAAGGGCTCACTCATGTGCTTCCTTGGCTTTAGACTGATTGGGAAATAGAAAATAGAGCTCAGAACAGACTTCCAATGACCAGCTCTGACCCCCTTTCCTCCTACTTGAGAAACTATTAACAAAATTGATGATAACACCTCAGGCTCAGAAACCTAAAAGCATGTTTGTTTTGAATAAGTATTCTTCTATGATATTTCCCATCATAAAAAAAAGACCAGCATTACTTTTCAAGCTAGAAAGGGCAAGAGCCTGTGTAGCAGCCCTGTGCATCAGCATATCCACTTAAATCTGGAAGGAACCAATTGTATACCAACTTATTTTGAATGAGCAGTTGACAGGGCTATCAGATAAAATTACAAGCTAGACTGCAATGGAAAGGCACCTTGTAATTAAGCCATTCTAATTGAATACTTTATCTTTTTTAATAGTTACCCTTGCCTTCAGTTTATTAGCAAACATTATCTAACAAAGTACTCTGTTGTATAGGGAAGTTTGAGCAAAAGGGAAATTGTTTGGAAGGATGAGTAAGCAAAGTATTATTGGTGAAATTATTAAGGCCACTCCACGTAGTTAAAAGGGAGGTTTATTTTGTGGGGTAACTTACAAGTGAAGGGATAGGTTGCAGGGTCTGGGAAAAGTGTAACGCAGTCCAACGGTGTTCTCTGGAGAACTCTGCTCGGTCTACCTTCAGTGTCCTGGGTCCAGGAACCAAGAGAGCCGGTGTATCTGGATCTCGGGTCTTCAGCCCTGCCTTGTAGGTGTGACCTTTACCAAAGCCTCAATGGGGGTTGGAACTTCCAGGTCAAAGCTGGAATGGCTACCCACTACAAAGTATCGAATCTGAAGTACAGTGTTGTCTCTAGCAGTCAGGCGTTTAAGCTCCTCCACTGAGTAAGCGCTTGGTATCAGTTTTGTGCAAGTACAGGACATTTCTGATGACTTGAAAGAGAAAGATAGGTAGTCCTTGGTGCTTCATAGTTCCACATAAAAATCATCACATTGAAAGTAATTAAAGCCCCCTATATGCTTGGAGAATAAAACAATTTTATTTTCTTATCATTTGTGAGACGACAGGTAAGAGGGCAGTACTTGGACCTCTATCCTAAAATCAGTTTTGCCGCATTCTACTTGGTTAGTGTTTTTGGAAAGGAGACGACTTAGTCCTTGACTCTCATTTGTTGCTTGAATTGATGCATGCAAAACAATACTCATCTCCAAAGGTGTTTGTGTCAACTTTCATCTAAAAGATAGACGACTTTCTCACACAAACAGGAACCAAGCTCCCTATTTCAAGAAGCTAAAACTAGAAATGGGGCTTGGGACATGTGTTAGCTACCATTGCTGTGTCACAGAACTCAGTTGCTTAGGGCAGCACACTTTTATTACTTCAGGTTCCATGGGTTGGGAGTCGATGTGGCCTATTTGGTGTCTATGGCTTATGGTGTATCACAAGTCTCAAATCATGGTTGTGGCTGAAAAGGAAGACATTTCAAGACTCAAGCAGGAAAGAATCTTCTAGGTTCCCCCATGTGGTTACTGATTTGATTCAGTTTCTTGTGGGTTGTTGAGCGCAGGACCTCGTTTTTCTGCCACAAGAAATGCTCTAATGGCAGCTCACAATATGGCCACTGTCTCTCTTAAGTAGGAAGAGTAGCCGGCAAGAGAGTGAAGACAGAGGTTCCAGATGGAAAGCATGGTTTCTTGTAGTAACCAACTGTCTTATTAAATAAGAAACACAAAGCCAATACAAAGATGAAAGCCAAGAGGTCAGAGCAATAGCTAAGAGCTAAAAACCTTACCCTTCCTGTCGCTGTTGCTGTACCTCTCTGAAAGAGACCTACTTCCTGTGTCTGTCTTTTTTTTTATAGACTTTCTGTTCTGCCTTCTCATTGGTTGTAAACCCAACCACATGACCGCCTCGTCACTGCCTGTCTGTACAGACCTCCAGGTCTTCTATGGTTGGTATTGAGATTAAAGGCATGTGTCTCCAATGCTGGCTGTATCCTTGAACACACAGAGATCTACCTGGCTCTGCCTACCAAGTGCTGGGATTAAAGGTGTGCACCACCACCGCCCAGCTTTCACTATGGCTTGCTAATAGCTCTAACCCCCGGGCAACTTTATTTATTAACATACAAATCACATTTCAGTACAAATGAAATATCACTATAGTGTCTTTGAAACCTAATCTCAGATGTGACATCCCATTACTTTTGTCGTCTTCTGTTTGCTTCGAAAGTCACACAGTCCAGTTCCCAACCAAGCGGAGACAGTAGCCCAAGGTGATGTAGTAGACAATGGACTGAAAACTGGAAAACTCAGGAAACAGAAGTCACTTTAGAAGTCTCATGTTTTAGCCTGACTCTTGCTTGGTATTCTTCATTGCGATCACTTCCCCACATTGGGGGAATTTTTATCTCCTGGGACTTTTATTGAATGTCTGCTCCTTAGACACGTTAACCTAAAATTAGACTTGGTGGTGTGATCTCAGAGCTGAAAGTAGCTACAGCCTGTGCTCCTCTGATATAACAGATTTTATTTAGAAAGATCTCTAGAACCACCCCAGACTGCTTGCACATTCATTATCAATTTTAAACATACAGGATGTGAATGTGTTTAAGACACCAAGGGAAAGAACCTGGAAGATTTAGCTTCTGGCTTGTGTACCACAACCACAGCTCTTAAACCATTCTTTACAGAAGGATTACACATGAAGTGGAAAATATCTTGAATTTGCAGTCACCAGGCTCTTCCATCTGTCTGATAAATATCAGGCTACCATTATTTGTGAAGATTTCCCTCATTAGTTTTGGGTTATTAATTGCCCACTCCTATTCTTTTCTTTTGAGAAAGAGGATGTGTGTAAAATACATTTTGTAAATAAACACCACTCACATCTACATTGAGAATAAATGCTGTTTTAGAAGTACAGATTTGCTATGTGTTCTAAATCTCTTCTCTGATAAATACAGTCCAGTCAACAGTTTAATTAGTCCAGTAATTATTGAGACCAGGTACTGCCAAGTCTAATGCCACAGCCTGGGAGCATGGTGATGAGTTATATACACTTTTGCCCTTGGGGAGTTCTCAGTTCTCAGGGAGGATAATCAGGTAAGCCACTAATAACAAACTAGTGTGTTGAGTGATTCAAGAGAGCCACATGCAGGCTTCTAGGATGAGGCTAATTGTGTCAGAGATGCTAATCCAGCATCTTAGAATATGGTCTTCGGAGTGTATGGCATGTTCAGGAGAAGACACGTGCCTGCCGGTGGACTGGAAGGCATTTTCTTCAAATTCCCTGTTATACACAGTATGGTGGTTAATCATGCTTGTCATCATGACTGGATATGGGGTTAATTAAGAGGCATGTCTCAGAGAGCCCCTCGAAGGGTATCTCCTTCACCAGTTCACTGAAGGGAGGAGACCCTCCATTTGATTGGGTGGCACCTTCTGGTGGAAGTCCAGATACAAAGAGGTCCCTGGGAAGGCAGTCATACTGTGCTGTCTGCTCCCTTTGCTCCTTGCTGGGGGAATGCACCCACTCTGTTGCTGTCATCTTCTGCTAACATTGGAACACAGTTTCTTTGTGATTACAACAAGGCTAAAGACCAGTCACCTGTCCTTCAGCGACAGTCTGGGGCTACTGAGGCACTAGCCTGTGTCCTGAGCAGCTTCTGGCATCTCAGCCTCTCCACTGTACAGACAACCATTTGCTGTATATCCCAGCTGGCCTCAAACTTGTAACAGTCTTCCTACCTCCACCTCTCCATCTTGTTTTTCTTTTCTTCTTTTTTGAATGCATATGAGTACTTTGCCTGCATGTGTGGCTGTGTACCACCTACATGCCTGGTGCCAGTGGAGGCCAGAAGTGGGCGTTGGATCTCCTAAGACTAGAATCACAGATGGTTGTGAGCCTCCATGTGGGTGTCGGGAATCCATTCTGGGTCCTCTGGAAGAGCAGCCAGTGCTCTTAACTACCAAGCCATCTCCCCAGCCCCTGTAGCATATTTTTAAATGTAAATACCAGGGGAAAGTGCAAATGAGAAACTTACTAGAGATAAACACACACCTGCACACACACACACACACACACACACACACACACACACATACATACACACTGTGTACTAAATAATATAAATGGTAAGAAGCTCTAATAAGATCACCCAGTGATTCAGGGAGTGCGTACTGTCTGTATTTTTTTTTTTTTTGTAGTAGTAGGAAGGGCTTTCTGCAAAACCTTGAAGACTCCATCCATCTCAATAACCTTTTCATCTTGTAAAGTTGAAACTCTTTACTAATTAAATAATAACTTATTTCATCCTTTCCCCTGGTCCTTGGAAGTCACCAATCTGCTCTCTGTCCATATAATTTTGACCACTCAACTGCCTTACGTAAGTGAAATCACACACATCCATCTGTATAGTATCATGTGTCAAATTTCCTTTCCATCTGAATAATATTCCATTGTATGCATATACCACATTATGTCCATCTATTAATCTGTTAATGGACCTTTGGGCTGCTTCCACATTTTAGCTATTTAGGACAAGGCTGTCACAAATGTGAGTATGCACATTTTTTTCTAGACCCTGTTTTCAATTTGTTGGGTATGCACCCAGAAGCGAAATTGCTGGACTACACTGTAACTCTGTTTCTAATTTATTTCTCTTTGGGGGATTGAGCCCAGGGTCTTATGGACACCAGTCATGCTTTTTCTACCACACTAGTGCACATCCTACTATATTAATTAATTTATTTTTGAACCACATACAGTGGTCACAGTATTTCATATCCCCACCCACAGTGCAAGTACACAACTGAGCAATTGGTAATGTTGAACAATTTCTCTCCAATCAGTAGTGTGTGTGTGTGTGTGTGTGTGTGTGTGTGTGTGTGTGTGTGTATGGTTCTTGCCATTCAGAAAGCTCATTTTCACTCTTGAATTCTCAATCTAGTGATGAAATTAGTTAATCTAATAATTAATTTATTAGATAAATTTATTAGATAATAAATAATTTATTAGATAATAAAAATCTTGTGTGATAAATTGTATGACACATTCATATGAAAAATGAAAAGGGCTTTAGAAAAGAATATATTTATCTTTGATCACATTTATCAACCAAAGGTAAACACTCATCAATATAATGCAGGAGAATTCATGGCTGACCTGTTTCTACTACCTGCCAAATCTACTTATTGGTAGACTCCTTGGAGTCTAGGAAGTGTGATAATGATCATTAATGAATGTTCTGAGAGTTAGGGGAGGTATAGTGACCAAGAAGAGCAGCCTGGTTGGAGAATATAATGTAGACTTTGAACACACATCCAAGTGGAATAGACAAAGGATTGGAATAAAGGAATGGGCCCTAGATGGAGCCAGAGCTTAGGGCAGCCCAAGTTGTTGGGGCATAGCAGGAATAGGAATTTCATATAGGAATTTCAGTGGAGCAAAGTGGAAAATCAGCTAGTGACAACGTGGGAAAGGTGGATTGAGGACAGAGTATGGATGTTTCAATGCTGCGCTGAGAAATAGGGAATTAACTTCAAGTTAATGGCTCCCAGTTTTGCTGCTTGGTATCTCAGGCATGCTGGATTTGAAATTCTTGATCTTTCTTTCTCTGTCTTCCTCCCTCATTCCTTGTCCCTCATACTCCCGCATACCAAGTAACTCAGAGACGGAACAGATAGCTCTCAAACGCACAGAAGTTAATGTTACACTGTCCACTGAAGACGTGACTTAACAAAATAAAAATTGATTCTGTATAAATATTTCATAGCGATTTTATCATCTGTTTTTTTTGTTTTTTTGTTTTTTTTGTTTTTCGAGACAGGGTTTCTCTGTGTAGCTTTGCGCCTCTCCTGGAACTCACTTGGTAGACCAGGTTGGCCTCGAACTCACAGAGATCCGCCTGCTTCTGCCTCCCGAGTGCTGGGATTAAAGGCGTGCGCCACCACCGCCCGGCCTTTATCATCTTGTATCTTCAATTAAAGTGTTCTAATAGTAATCCACTATCTTGTAATGTATGAAAGTTGTTGATGTTCTGAGGTATTTTACATCTTTAGGAACTTTGAGATTACTGTTTACTGCTCTGACAAAACATCTGAGATTTAAGGAATAAGGTTTATGTTAATTTATACTTTCAAGGAACAAATCCCATGGTCATCTGACTTTATTGTGTCTAGGCCCATGGTGAGTCTGAGCATCATAGCAGAAAGGATGTCACAGAGCAAAACTGTTCACTTCGAGACACACAAGAAGCATATAAGAGGTATTATAAATTCTCTAAAAGTCATGCTCAGTAAAGTGTTGAATCTCATCACTCCCTAGCAGTCCCATTATCTGTTGACCAAACACAAAACTTTACTGATATCTAGATTAAAACTATAATACTAGTCTAGGCAATATGAAGGTCTTGGGTTGCATAAAGACAAGTTGAAATGATTTTTTGAAAGGGAAAATATCTGGTGGTGGCCTGTAATTTTAAGAGTAGAGAGATTACATACAGCCAATCATTGAGAACCTTTTAGTGAACTGAGACTACCTCGTAAACCATTGTATGGCATTGGGTTAAAAAATGGTATGTCAGAAGTGAATTTGTTTCCTCTCAGTTCCATATCTACTCATCAATGTTCATTCTAGGACATTGCATTTGATCTTCCTTTGCCTGCTGGCAAAGTTGTTACAAATCTGGTAACATGGTGCTAATATTTGTCAGTGAAGGGTACTGGAGGGATAGTGGAGGATGAAGGGATTTGTATTGCTGGTCCCAGTGTTGTAGTCTTTGTAGACTTCCTTGGCACACATTACTTCTTTAAGGTCTAGCCATTCTTGAATAGTCAGGTTCTCTAATATTTGGTATCTGAACATTGGTGGCTTCCCTTACTCAGTGACCAATAGCTTTTTTTTTGTTACCCTCTGTGTAGCTTTGTAATAGAACCACCAGTGAATGACCACCCTGTGTATGGTTTCCCCTAGGACTCCAGAGGGCAGCTTTGTAGCTGGTTAACCTAGTATAATATCTCAGCAGTTCTTAGCTGTTCATTGATTGTCATCTAGATCCTCTCTAGTGAGGTCTGTGTCAGGCCTAATGGAGTGGTGCTATTCCTTAGGGGAACTAGCTCAATCCGAAGAGGAAGGTTGTGTTACTCGTATTTTTCTTAACTCTGGCAAGAAGGAAAAGCCAGCATTTTGAAGGCTCTAAGCACAATGAGTTTCTTGAAAAGCTCTTTGTAATTAGAAAGTAATAGGTTAATATTTTTTTCGAAATCTTTCCTGTGGTTGATTGTGGTGATATTTTATTTGTACTGAAATGTGGTGATATTTTATTTGTATGTTAATAAATAAAGTTTGCCTGGAGATCAGAGGACATAGCCAGCCATAAACAAAAGTCAGGCAGTGGTAGCACATGCCCTTAATCTGATCACATGGCAAGCAGAGTCTCTGTGTGTTCAAGGACACACTAAGGAACAGCCAAGTGTGGTGACACATGCCTTTAATCCCAGTACCAACAATAGAGACCTGGAGGTCTGTACAGACAGGCAGTGACAAGGAAGTGAGGTAGCTGGGCTAAGAGCCATTGAGAGGGCAGAACAGCAAGGCAATAAAGGCACAGGTTAGACAGGAAGAAGCTTTCTCTTGGGAAGTTACAGTGGCATGGTGAGCTAAGATTAGCTGGTGGCTCTCACTATTTCTCTGATCTCTATGGCTTTCACCCCTGTATTTGGCTCTGTGTTTCTTATTTAATAAGACTGTTTAGAAATTTGTTAACAGTTGATAGCAACATAGAAATGTTATTTAATTCTAGTCATTCTCTTATAATCATAAAGGAATACTAACATTGCCATGGAAATCTGTCTGGGGTTGTAACACTTGAGGTTTTATCATTAACACATGTCTATACTCACTTTCTTCAGGAAATTTTTAAAAATTTAGATTCATTTGTTTTACTTTATGGGCCTAAGTATGTTGCTTGTATGTTTATATGTATAGCACATGCATGCCTAATGTCTGTGAAGGTCAGAAGAAGGCATCAGATACCCTGGAACTGGAGTTACAGATGGCTGTATGTGGGTGCTGAAAACTGAAACCAGGTACTTTGCAAGAGAAAATGCTCTTTTAACTGATGAACAATTTCTTCAGCCTCTACTTTGGGTAATTGTCTGCACCACGTCCTCTGCATATATGTTATGGCTGTTAGCTTGGTGTTTTTGTGCAACTCCTAACAGTGGGAGTGGGTGTATCTCTGACTCTTTTGCCTGCTCTTGGGACTCTTTTCCTCCTATTGGGTTGCCTTATCCAGCGTCGATATGAGGGCTTTTGGTTTGTCTTATTGTATTTTGTTTTGTTATGTTTGGCTGTTGTTTCTTGGAGGCAAGCTCTTTTCTAAAGGGAAATGGAGCAAGGAGTGGATCTGAGGGAGAGAGGAGGTGGTGAGGGCAGCTGGAAAGAATGGAGGGAGGGGAAACTGTGATCTGGTCAGGATGCACTGTATTACAGAAGAACCTATTTTCTATAAAAAAAAGATTTGTTTTTTATTGTATTTATGTGTATATATGTGTCTGTTTGAGTGTATGGTCCCTTGTGTGTGGGTACCAGCAGAGGCCACAAGAGGGCATCAGATTCCCTGGAGCTGCCTTACCTGGGTGCTAGGAACTAAACTCAGATCTTCTGATAGAACATTAATCAAACTTATGGCTAAGCCATCTCTCCAGTCCCTATTTTTAGGAATTTCACCTGCTGTATTCCATAGACTTGATGGTATCTAGACATTAGGGTTTTGGAAAAAAGAGATTTCTGGCTTGACTTCATTTTCTTCAAGCACTTGTTCTTAAATACCTATTTTTTTGCATGAAATCTGCATAGCTAAGATTTAGGTAAAGGGATAAACAGTAGTATTTAATGAAAATATTAAAGTATTTGTCAAGGGATGGGTGGGTAGCTAGCTGACAAAGATGAATGTTATTCTTCTTTGCTATTTTAATGACTAAAAGCACTCAGAAAGTAAATGAATGAATTTAATACCATTATGCCTTCATCAAGAAATAAAACATGGGCAAAGGCATTAAGTATTATCAAATTTCTAGTTAGCTTGTGTTTATTCTTTGTCAAGATACTTATAATAGTTCTAATATAAGTAAAACTCCCTGCCATACCCCCAGTCTTTGAAAAGACTATGGATGAACCTCAGAACTCTGGAAACTTTAAAGAATGCTTAAATAGATTTGCAAGATCAGCAATTAATGTAGGATTTGAGAACACTTATCCTTGGGTTGTTGGGTTTGAACAGAAAATGTTGATCCTCTTACTTCTTGGCCTTAAGGTTCATGTCTTTCTTTTTGAGGCTTCTCTCCATAGACCTATATCTAAACATATTTAGAAGGGAGTTCTGATTTTTCCAAGTTATTATTGTTAGATTTAAGAACTTAGTATCTTAAAAATGTTATGTGTTTAGCATCTACAGACTTTCCCTCTGTGGCAATTTAAGACTGATCATTTTCCTCTAGCCCTTATGTGAAAAGATCTGAGAGTAGATAGCGGAAACGTTTTCATTGAATATTCATGTTTGGAGACTAGAAGACCAAACATGTTCAGAAAGAGCTGTGCTGCGGGGAAAAAAAAAAAAAGGATTCTTGGTGAAAACTGAGCTTGTAATATGTGCCTATGCTTGAAAATTGAATAGTAGAACTGAATAGTTTTTGCTTCTCTTAAGATTAGAAAATATAGTTGCCTTAATTACATCAATATTTCATGGGAGGGCCACTGTGACTTTTATAGACATGTTACCAGTTTCTTTTGGTTACAGGATGGATTTGAAATGAAGAAATATAAGCTACTTACAAAGCAGTCTTACTTAGTCATAAATCAGAGCATGCCTTATTTTAAAAGTAAGCAGCTTAAGTAAGCATCTTAAATTTGATAGTTTCCCCTTAAAAGTTATATTGAAATGGTATACACACACACACACACACACACACACACACACACTTTACTTTCAAATTATAAATAATAACTCGACCTAGGCTGGCCTCAAACTCAATCTGAAGATGATTGTGATGGTTGTCAATTGGTTGTCAATTTAACTACATCTGGAATCAATTTAAACCTAAGCAGATGGTCACATCAATGAATGATTTATATGATCAGATCATTTGAGGCAGGAGGACTCACCCTAAACCCGGGCCATATCTTTTGGTGGCAGTCCACATAAAAGGACATGGAAGAAGAAACTGGCTTTTTTATCTGCTTGCTTTCACTCTGACCATTAAGTTCATCTCTCCTGTTGCTCAGCATTCTTTCCATTCCCTCGTATTAGAATCTACTTCTGTGGCATTTCTACATAGACTGAAGAGCAGCAGATCTCTAGGAATCTTCTAGAACTCTCACACTAGATTGGGACTTCTGAGACATTCAGCTTCAAGGACTCAACAGCTACTAGTTCCTGGCCTTTCCAACAGCCATTGTTGGACTAGCCAGACCATAGCTTGTAAGCCACTCTAATAGATCTCATATGTATAGGCACACACACATACATACACACACACATACATATACACACACAGATATATATTTGTATATGCATTCTATCAGTTCTGTTCCTTTAGTGCCCTGTTTAAACACAATGAGCTTGAACTTCTGGTACTGGGTATACATCCAGTTTATACAGTGTTGGGATTGACTCCGGCTTTGTGCATGCTAGACAATCACTTTTCCAAACGAGATACGTCCTTAGCTATATGTTTATATTTTAAAAATCACCTTTTCATTCTGACTTTGAAGAGAAAACTACTGTTAACAGTTTGATTTGTAAACTTCAATACAATTTTCTGAAGAAAACATATAAATATGTGTTTTTATGTTAGTTTATCTGTTTGCACATGATCCTATATTTGTCCAAAAAATACACTTATTATCATTCCTATATATTAAATTGTCCCATGATTTAATCATATAAGAAGAAGCAGTGTAGATGTCAATGAAATAAGAGAAAATAATATAAATCTCATTGTAGTAGAAAAATGTTCAAAGGAAAGAATATTTTCAATTCATCTTTCCGAATTTTATTTCCCCAATTTCTTTGTCAGTATAACTCATGCTCTGTCAATGGCAAGGCTTTAAAGACAAGCTCCTTGCCCACTTTGAACTCTGCCGAGTTCTCTACCAAATCCATCCCATACCAATCACATACCCTTTCTTATAGTTTGGGCCTCTATTATGTTAATGACTTAGTTTCATGAAGAATTTCTCTTTCTTCAATATTTAGAGTGTAGATAACCAAATAGGGCAAAGAAACTGACTGAGCAAATGAAACTTTTTTTCTATTCCTAGAAAAATAAATATAGAAAGAATGGTAAGCACATACACACATATTATCTGCCCCCACTCCCAGAAGTACTGACTCATTCATACATTCAGATTCTCTTTATTAGTTATATAAGTAGAAAACCACGCTAAATATATTGTCACATGTCTCTTTTGCAGAGCACATGTGGACATCCTTTCACATCAACACACATTTGCTTAAAAAAACATACTTCATTATATCCCATACACTGAGTTTTTCTACTGATATTTATGTTATTTCTAATTTCATATTATTCTATGATTAATTTTATGAGCACACTTGTATTATTATTTCTGAAGATACTCCAGAAATATAATTGCTGATATATAAACTTAAAATTGCGGTGTATGTTGCTATATTGCTTTTATAAAAAACTCTACTGGCTTAAGATCCCATCAAACCCATATGGATAACCCCCCTCCTATTCTCTTGTAGATAGTACTTAGTATTATTGTTAAGAGTTGTTGCAATTTGAACTGAAAGTATCTGATAAATATTTTTACTTTTAATTAACTATGGATGTGTATAACATATATGAAGTAAAATAGAATGGTAGATTTATATATTTGGAACCAGTAATTTCAGTGCTTTTCCTGATGCTTTTCCTGATGCTTTTCCTGATGCTTTTTTTTTTTTTAATGTTGAATGTGGACTAACACATGTATAGGCCAGATTTTATTGTGATAAATTTCAGTTGGGAGGTTTCAGTGCTTAGGCTCGCAAACCTGTTCACACTGAGTTGGATGCAACTGGAGTCTCTCTGTATAGGTTATCAATACCCAGGTGAAAGAGTTACTTGAGGCCAAGTCTGTCATCATGAGTGAAAGAAAATGGAACATTTCTCTTTGTTTCAGTCTGGGGGAGACACATCCCACTTCTGCTCACGTGGTAGTCTTATGACCCTGCCCATTCCCAAGTATTCTGGGAAACACAGTAGAATATTTGATGAATGTTAGTATGTTTGCCACAAATCACCAGGCTGTTTTCCTTTTGCTCAATTAACTCAACTATGAAATTTAAAATATCTCTCATGATGTGGTCACAATTTAATATTTATATCTTTCAAATCCTGGTTATTTCCCATTTCCATTGTAATTTTAGTTTATGAGAGGTATTTCCTTTCAGGTTCTTTATTTCTAAAATACATTTCCTCCTAATGTTATGAACCTTCTTATTAAGTAGAAGATAGTGATTTTAATTTCAGCCTAAGCTGAAATTATGCAGGGTTGATTTCATTCCATCTAGGCCATGAATTCTTCTTACTGAGAAATAGATAAACTTGCCCCACCACCCAAAAAATGGATAGAAAAAATGAAAAGTGGATCTCCACTTGCACTAAAACCATTAGCCACTGAGAGAATTTTGGACAGCTTTTCTCTGCTTTCTACTTTTTTCAGCTAATAGCTATGTAGAGGTTCTCCAAATATGCATAAGCCTACATTCAGCAGTTCAAATTATAGGAAGATTAGACAGTGTCATTGATGATCTGAAACTTGAAAAAGAAGTTCCAAAAATATTCAAAGTACTGTCCTAGGAAATGTCCTACATTCCTCTAGACTCTCTGGGATCTTTTATGTCATGAAAAAAAAAATCCATGAAATAAATAGGATTAGGTAACTTCTTTTAAACCTCCACATCTACTTGCTGTGGATATCACTCTGTACAAATAAAATGCTGATTAGCCAGTAGCCAGGCAGGAAGTATAGGCAGGACAAGCAGAGAAGAGAATTCTGGGAACAGAAAGGCTGAGTCAGGAGACGCTGCCAGCCACAGCCATGAGTACCAACATGTAAGGTACCAGTAAGCCACGAGCCATGTGGCAACTTATAGACTAATAGAAATGGGTTAATTTAAGATATAAGAACTAGATAACAAGAAGCCTGCTGTGGCCATACAGTTTGTAAGCAATATAAGTCTCTGTGTGTTTACTCGGTTGGGTCTAAGCGGCTGTGGGACTTGCAGGTGAGAGAGATTTGTCCTGACTGTGGGCCAGACAGGACTGGAAAAAACTCCAGCTACATCTACTTTTGCAGATTTTTTGATTGCAGTTAATATCTTTTCATTTAGCTTAATTTAAGTGGTCTTTTTCCTGTATTATGTGTAGATTACTAACTTTGATTATTATACTTGTTAGTGATTTCTGTTTTTCAGCATCCAACTGTATAGTTCTTAAGCCTTAAATGCTATGGGGAATCACTGTCCCATCAAATGCTCCAATAAATGTTCTCATTAAAATAATAAGGCAATCTCAACTTATTTGTGTTGGAATGAGTAGCATGATGAGGTCTACAAATAGCTAAACAGGCTGTTTACCGGTGCAGAGCTGGGTTAATGATTTGTACAGACAATTGTCTATCCATCTTAAGAGAAAGAATGATCTAAAGGAAGACTATACTAGTTTTCTATAGCTGTGTAATGATCTTACCATGGATTTCTGTGCCTTAACAAATAATCACTGGTTATCTCAGTGTTTCTGTGGATACATAACCTAGGAATGACTAATTTGAGATTTTTACTTGAGTCTCACATTATAATCAAAGTTTTGCCTGAATCTTCAAACTTATCTGAGGCTTGACTGTAGAAGGATCCTGTACTGTATACACAATGTAGATGTCAGTGCCTTGTTGTTACACAAAGAGCTCAGTTCTTATGGCTAGGAGCTATAATTATCAGTCACATTTGCCTTCTTTTGTACATCCAGCAAGGAATAAAAATCTTGAAAGAGAGACAGTGTAATCTTATTTATCATAGTCACCTATATCCCATCACTTTTGCAATATTCAGTTGCTTAGGAATAAGTCATGCATCATATACATACTCCAGGGGTGAGGATTATACAGGGTACAAATATCAGAAGGAAGGACCAGGAGTTATGGAGTCCACTTTGTAGTTTGTCCCATCCTAAGGCCTAAAAATTAAAACTGTCCAATAATTACCTACTCCTTTGTCACTGATATTGTGAACAAGAATATTTCTTGCTAATTTGTTAAGCCATAATGAAACTAAGAATATTTTTGTACCTGTCTTATATAAAACCAAAAGTTAACTATTTGCTGAAGGAAATATTAGGTCCTAATATTCAAGACTCTGAGCCAACTGCAATAGCTTATTTATCAGGACCAGCATTTTGCATTTTATAACTCTAAGAGCCCATTTTTCCTTCTTATTCATCTGGAACTATCATACTGCAAATTCCTTCTCCCATTCATTAATTAATTAATTTTTGCTTTTAAAGAATTGCTTTTAAATCACTAAGTGTAACAGTAATAACCAGAGTAGCAAGATATACCTGTGGTGCAACAGTAACGTGGATGTTATGGGGATAACTAACTGCTTCCTGATTGTAGTGGCCTGTTCCACAGTAGGTACATTGTTTGGTAAAGCAAATCTCACTAAGAATCCATGATTAGGGAGCTCATATTACTTGGGTGAACCTACTACTATTACCTTGATAAACAGACTTTGCAAAATCAAACCTCTTTGTAAAACTGTTTCTCTGTACCCACATATTAGTGGAACTCTCAGGCCTCATAAGAAAAGTTTCTTTGTGCAGTGAGTGGCGTGAAAGTTAAACATAGACATTCACAACTGTTCAAAGTGCAGAGAAGTGTTTGTGGAGTGCATCGTCACAGACGGGACATCCATAGCACAACTCATCTCCTTAACTTAAGGTTTAGGGATCATTGCAGGAGCGAGACAGAAAGATTGTAAGAGCCAGAAGTTGATAAGGACTGAAGTTAAGCATTGTCTTCTGGACTTGACAGGACCACAGCACTCATGACCATCTGTGGTTGCTTGTACAAGGCTTGCAAAAGATCAGACGTTCCAGTCAACATTCCGGCTTGGAGAGGGAAAAACTCATGAGCTCCCACCACTAGATCAAGAGCTATTGGCACTTTATAGGTTCTGGGAAGGGAAAGATAGTTTCTTTAAGGATGTGGCTCCTGGTAGATCAGCCACTCTGTCATGGATAGTCCCATAGCTGTGATTACATGGATAACACACATTGGACTCTGGGTTATTTTTAAAAGAAGAGGACTTGAAGTTGAGAAGAGAGATATGAGTGGAGTTATGAAGAGGAGTGAAGGGTGAATATGATCAATAATACATGTATGAAATTCCCAAAGGTTTAATAAAAATATTATAATAAGTGTAGGACTGAAAGTGTAGGACTGGTGATATAGTTTGGTGGTGGGGTGCATGCTTATCACTTTAATTTTAGAGTTCATATCAGTCCCACAGAAAAATACACATCTGAGGATCCAAAATACTGTAATCATTCTCTGTGACTTCTCCTCTACAACCACAATTCTGTCAAGGTGTGATGTACCTTACTGCACAAGACTAATAAAGTTATCTTTGACCATCTGGATGTTGTGCTGGTCCTTTTGAGGGTCAATAATCATCACTACAACCTTATGAGTTTAGGTGACAGGGTGGCATGCTTCCCTTTGGTTGTAGTACAGGGGCTAATTTCAACTGATTTGGCTTAATTACACTGATCAAAGATAAAGCCCCTTCAGCTTACCTTAGCATCCAGGTGGACCATGTACACTACATTGTATTTGATAAAGACAGTTGATGAATATTCTGAGGTGGTGAGTCGTCCTTATGCAATAGGATTTGGAATAATGTCTTTAGCATTCCTCCACATTGTCTGATAGACAGGGTTTGAGTCCTTTGTAATGAGAACTACTTAACTCCCACACAGCCTCAAAAGTGAAGGCAAGCTTCAGCTCACCCCAGTGTTGTGGGATATTTGTACACTGTGTGAAGAAGTATTGCTGTGGCTGTTGTAATAAAAAGCGGAATGGCCAACAGCTAAGCAGGAGAGACAGGCAGGACTTCTGGGCAGAGAGGGGAAGAGGAGATGAATCTAGGCACAGAGAATGGAATTGAGGTAAAAGACACATGGTAGCGGGGCGGTGGTGGTGCACGCCTTTAATCCCAGCACTCGGGAGGCAGAGGCAGGCGGATCTCTGTGAGTTCGAGGCCAGCCTGGTCTACAGAGCGAGAGCCAGGACAGGTTCCAAAGCTACACAGAGTAACCCTGTCTCGAAAAACCGAAAAAAAAAGACATGTGGTAGAACATAGATTAACAGAAATGGGTCAATTTAAGTTATAAGAGCCAGTTGAAAACAAGCCTAAGCTAAAGGCCAAGCTTTTATAATTAATAATAAGTCTCCATGTCATTATTTGTGAGCTGGTAGCCTAAAGAAAAATCCGACTACACCCCAGTTGTCATATGATCTTTCATTCCTTTTGCTGTGAGTAACTGTTTACTTCCCTTCCTGCTGCTTGCTGTCCTAGGATAGCAAAAGGAGACATCATGATCTTTCCATCTCCAAGTGGCAGTTGTTTTGAATATTTGGGGATGTGTAGCATATGCTTCTTATTATGTGTGAGTAACTCCAGACAAGCTGTACAAACTGGGATGGAGAGAGGGGAGAAGAAGAGACATACACAGGAATACCAGAGAGGGTTGTGCCACCATATCCCCCCTCTCTACTCCAGTATTTCTTTACTGAATGACCATTTGAAATCACATAAGTTAAATAAATATTTTTTCCTCTAGATTTATACTTGAAGAAAAAAATTGAAATGACCTTAAAAAAAGCTTTACTTTCATCTTGTGGTCGGTGTGTGTGTGTGTGTGTGTGTGTGTGTGTGTGTGTGTGTGTGTTTGTGTGTGAGCGCACATGCATGTCAGGGCATGCTTATGGAGGTCACAGCAAAGGTCTTTTCCAACCCTAAACAGCCTTTTTATATTACAAAAGTTACTTACAGAAAAAGTTTGAAACTGGTGCAAAGTTCTCATACCTACTATGTCTGATTTCCCTTAAAAATATTTATTAAAACCTATGGTTAATTCAGATTTTTCTTACCTTTTATCAAGTATTCTCTATATCAGGATCTCATGATTTCATATCACACTTAATTATTATGTTTCAGTTACCTTTTGACTGAGGCAGTTTGTAAGGCTTTTTACTGTTTTTGATAACCTTGAGAGCTCAGAGAAGGACTGGTTAGGCATTTTGTAGACTATCTGTGACTAGAGATTTGTTTGATGTTCTCCTGATTCCTAGAAAGGTGATAGAGAGTATGACATGACGAGGACCACAGAGAGAAAATGCCATTACTGTCCTGGCTGCCTGCCATGCCTGTGTTTCTTAGCTTTCTCAACTCTGAAGTTATTCTGGTCCCTCAACTTTCACGTTTCCAAACTGCGCTCTTTGGAAGGAAGAAATCACACAAGCCCATCTCAGAATGAGCTGTTATGCTACATCTCCTTGAAGTGTGTAGTATATGTCTTCGTCTTGTTTCCCACCATTTTTTTATATTAGTATGATGAGCATGATATATTGGGGTACAGTTCAATGATTTATTTTCTTGCCCCAATTGCTTTTATTTTCTGTATTGGAAACTCTTTCACTTGACCCTTGTGTCCCTCTGACATACCTCCAGTTTTTAAAAGCATTTCTTAATTTTCTGGCACTATAAACCATAAGATGCTCCAGGACCATTTTATATACTTACTGTATTTTCTTTGTAATTTAAAACTAAAAAGGATGTTGAATAAGAAGAGCCAGAAGCATCCGTTTTATTTCAGCAAAGCTATTTGGTTCAATACATGAATTCTTGTAGATTTTTTTCTTACAAGTCCTTTGTTTAAGCATTGGGAAACAAAGTCCTTGACAACTTCATAAGAAAATATGATAAATCATGAAGTAGAACTTTAGAATTTAGAAACTCTGATGAATCTAATAAATCTAATAATCTTTTTTGTTGAGCTACTGACAAAATCTATCAGTAGATTCTAGCTTCCAATGTTTAATCCACTGTGGATTATTCACAGACTTTTCCCCTGTAACTAAAGACAGAAGACAGTAGTTTTTTTTTCTTTATTGTTAATTTGTTTGTTTCCCATGTATGGTGGGACTTTTTACCTTTGAAAGGGTGGTTTTCTGGGAGAGACAGCTTCTGCTTCTGCTTTGATGACATAAGAAGAAAGCATATAAGACAAGCCTGGGTGATTCTACAGTTTGTAGTAACATAAAATAGGGAAATTTTGAAGAGAACAATGACCCAGCAGGCAGAAGTGACAGAGCACATGTCTGTAGATTATGTGTTTATAAAGGTGATGTCGGTTATGGTCACAGTGATTTGAAGTAATTGTATAATGATAATGTTCCTCTAGGGTAAAAGCAGGGGAGAGAGAATATAAAAAGAAAAAAAAGGTGGTTTTATCGTTCCCTCAGCTGTGTTTATTAAATATGTTACTACGTCTAGCCAAATGCTAGAGGAAGGAAACTAGGTTCTACTTATTTAAAAAATATTATTGTATGTATGTGTTTGTGTAAGGTGTGTGTGTGTGTGTGTGTGTGTGTGTGTGTGTGTGTGTGTGTGTGAAGGATCACAGTGCCCTGATCATAGGACACCTTTGGGAGTTGTTTCTGCCTTCTATTTGGGGTTCTGGGGATTGAATCCAGGGACTTCACTTGCTGAGCTGTCTTGTCACCCCAGGTTTACTTCTTGAACAAAATAGAGTCACAGAACTTCTGTGATATGTTTAACAATTACAATGAGTATTATTCATATTACAGTATTGTAGCCTGGTGTCCTATTTAATTTTCTTGTCTTTGAATAAACCAAATTTTGAAACTGAGCATTTCCCAGGGAAGATTCAAAAGAAAGTTTCGTGAAAGTACCAAATACTTTTAGCTTTGGGCATTTCATTCAAGTCCTCCAGTGCAGGCCTTGTTTATATATCATAAAACAGAATGGAGATTTAATAATTCTTCTGATAATTAACCAATGTAGTGACATGAATTTTAGTAGACTTTTATGTAGATAATTTACTATCTTTATGATATTAGTAAAGCAAAGTCTAATTTTTAGTCACTTTTCTTCTTTAGCAAGGTTCTTTTATTCCTCCCTAGAATCATTTTTAAATAAATAAATCCCTATTATGAACATGACATGATTAATAATGGTGTTTACAAAGGACTTTTAGTTTACCAAGCATTTCATATAAATTATCTCAACACAAGCATCCTGGATATCTGCATCCAGTGAATGAAAAGGACAGCTTCCTTTTGCAGTATTCCTGGTAGTAGTTTAACAGAAAAACTTTATAATTCAAGTCTAAGTAACCATGGTGTCTCTGTCAGGCTGCTTCAGAGAAATGGCATTAATAGGCTGTATACACATCTATTGATGTTAAACAAATAATATGTTACTAGTTATTGATAGTGAGTTGATATGCACATATTACCTTATATATTTGTTATAAAAAGTTGCCTTACATAATTGAGGCTAAGAAATCTAGGCTAAAGGATGCCAATGGTATTAAGTTCTAATCCAAACCCAAGTCTGAAGGCAAGAGCCCAACATCCCTACTTGAAAAATCATCAGAGAGGAAGAATCCTGTTTCTCTTAGCCTATTATTTACTCAGTCTTTTTTGTTCAGGCCTTTCACAGATTGACTGACATCCATATGCAGTGGGGAGGAGAGTAATCTCTACTAATTCTGCTGCTTCAAATGTTGATATCTTAATGAAATATCACAGACATTTCCACGATAATGTTTAACCAGATGCATGAGCACTCCGTGGCCCTGTTTCATTTTTACTGGAAATTAACCATTATGAAGCATGCTGTTTCATACTTGTGCTCTTTTGAGGGACCATTTAACATTAAATCTTAAGAGTATTAGGACAGAATAAAGCATTGTTATTTGAGAAGAAGATAAACTCACCGAGAGTCAACAACAGATACTCCCACTTTGTGTGAAGAATGATACTGTCACCCTTTTCAGTGTAGCCCAGGCCTCGTACGTTGTAGATAGAGTTTATGTCATCGAAGTCAGCTAAAATTTAGTGAAAATAACATAGCATTATGGACAATGTCTCCCTATTTCTTTCCAAGGAACTGTGGCTATTAGATAGCATCTAAAGAATCTGTGTGATAGGTATAATTGTGTCAATGTGCCCCATGATAATTTGTCTTGCAATGAGGGTGAATGATTTTATTCTATACAATTGCTAATAATGATGTTATTTTATATTACCTGAATCTGAGCCATAACAGATTAGTATCAGACAGGTTCAATCTTTTTTTTTAGGTCAATAAATCTCCATAAGGAGCTCATTGTACTTTATTAATTGTGACTGCATACCTCCAGTATTCTACAAAGTACCCTAGGGTGTCATACATATCTCTCTTCTCACAGGTTTGGTTTCACCAGGTCGATGGAGGTTATTGCTTGATTTCAACCTTAGTATTCTGACTAGTTGCTGCCCATATTTTATATGTTAACTATTTTGATAGTCACTCCCAAACCAAATATGTTTAGAATAAAATAAAGCTGAACAAATCTCTATTTCCATTTTTAGTGGTGGTCTTTATAATTTCCAAGGTTTCTTGGGAAAATGTAAAATATATATTGGAGAAAACTCTCATACCAACTCACAAAAGGACAAAAACAAAGTACTTCTTCATTTGTGGGGCTATTTCCCTAGACTCTAAACAGTTCTCTAGTGGACACCAATCGAGTATGCCATTATTTAAATTAATCCTGACCCTCCAGACTCCTCAGGTTAAAATAGCAATACACTCTCTAGTTTTCACAGGAAACAGTAGATTCCATTGCCAAGAAATCAAAATTCAGTTACATATTTGCAACTAACATAACTTAGAAATTAAGAAATTTAATTCATGAAGGTTAATTGACTGTGAGGCTCCATCCCTAGCTGACGAACTATTGGCAGTTAATGATTGTTGGATGAGGGACAGTTACAGTTTTAGGATCAAGTAGACACTGGTCAATTGTGTATGCTCCATTGATGATCTCATACTCATGAGTATAGGGGCAGTACTAATATGATTAAGTGGGTTATTAAAATGAAGAATATTTGAAATTCAGAAGGAGATGTGTGGGGGGATCCTAGGGTGAGCTAGAAGGAATGAGTTGGGGGAAGATATGATCAAGATATATTGTATACAGGTATAAAATCTTCTAAAAATAAATAAAATGACAACAAAGAATATTCTATACCAGTTTTTTTATATCATCAGAAAATAGCAAAGAATTCATGTACATAAGAATTCATATTTCTAATTCCTAAACCCTTAATTCTCCATACCTATAGCATGTAAGTTAAAGAATTGTTTAAGTTTATTAATTATTTCAGTTCAGTACAAACATGAGTTTAATATAATCTTACTGACATGTTTCTCCAGGATAATATATATGTATGTATGTATGTATGTATGTGTATATATCTATATATCTATATATATATATATATATATTTGAAATTTATTTATAGCCCCCTTAATTCCATTTGGAGTTTGATGTGGTTTATAACAGTAAAAAATGAAATAATAGTCTACTGATTTTGAATATAAAGAATTGGATGTAATATGAAGATAAAAGGTCCAAGTAGCTATAGTAATGCCTGGATATTGAGGATGGGGCTGTATGTGCCTACTGAGCATGCATAGTAGGGTCAGTACACAGGAAATTAATTAAGCACAGCATATGTTGAGCATCTAGCAACCTGAAAATGTATGAAATAAAACATCAGGGAAATAACACGGAAAAAATTATTTAGACAAACAAATCCAGTGACTTCAGCCTGTCTGTCAGCTCTTCCCCGATGTATATAGTGCTTTTTTATTTCCCTTTGCTCAAATGTACTCAGACTCCAAGTGCTTGGATATAATGTAGAGAGTTAAAATAGATAAGTGCCTGAATTCTCAAACGTTTTGCATTTGTCAGTTTAAAAGGAAACCAAGTATAACTGGATTTCAGCATGTAGAAGAATGCAAATAGATTTGTATCTATCACCCTGTACAAACTTCAAGTTCAAGTGGATCAAAGACCTCAACATAAATCCAGTTACACTGAACCAGATAGAAAAGAAAGTGGGAGACAGCCTTGAACGCATTGGCACAGGAGACAACTTCATGAACAGAACACCAATAGGTCAGGCATTAAGATGGACAATTAATAAATGGAGCCTCATGAAACTGAAAAGCTTCTGTAAGGCAAAGGATACTGTCAGAAGGACAAAAAAGGCAGCCTACAGAGTGGGAAAAGATCTTCACTGACCCCACATCTGACAGAGGGCTGATTCACAAAGTATATAAAAAACGCAAGAAACCAGACATCAAAAACCAAATAATCCAATTAAAAATGAGGTACAGATCTAAACAGAATTCTCAACAGAAGAATGTCAAATGGCTGAGAAACACTTGAAGAAATGTTCAGCATCCTTAGCCATCAGGGAAATGTAAATCAAAACGACTCTGAGATGACATCTTCTACCTATCAGAATGGCTAAGATCAAAAACACAAATGACAGTTTATGTTAGAGAGGATGTAGAGCAAGGAGAACACTCCTCTATCGTTGGTAGGAGTGTAAACTTGTACAGGCAATTTGGAAATCAATATGGCAGTTTCTCAGAAAATTGGGAAATCCATCTACCTCAAGACCCAATGATACCACTCTTGGACATATACATAAAGGGTGCTCAATCATACCACAAGGAAACTTGTTCAACTTTGTTCATAGCAGCTTTATTCATAATAGCCAGAACCTGGAAACAACATAGATGTCCCTCAATCAAAGAATGGATAAAGAAAATGTGGTACATTTACACAATGGAGTATTGTTAGAGACTGACCCAGGACAGTCTGACTTAAGATTGTTATGTATTTCTGCTTGGAGTTTGGAGTCTGGAAAAACCAGACGCCCTTGGCCAAACTGCACGTCCTGCAGAGGCAGAATGACCTTGGTCTAACTAAGAAGTATACTTTCTAGTGATAGCCTTGAACAGTAATCAGGCAGCTGCAGAGCCTGGGAACCAAAGAGACTTCACCTCCCCCCGATCACTCTGACTTCTCCTGAAAATTTTCCACCCTCCTCTCTCAGCTACCCCTCCCTGCTTGAAGATCCCTATAAAAGCATGTACAGTTCACTTAATAAACGGAGCCTTGACACTGTTCAGAGTGACTCAGTTTCTCATTTGTGCTTGGCTCCCTTCTCCTCTCCCCCTATGACTCTTTAAGGTGATTCCCGGTTCGAGACCCACGAATAACTGGACCCACAGGTCAGGTCAGAGTATTACTTAGCTGTTAAAAATGACATCATGAAATTTTCAGGCAAATGTATAGAACTAGAAAAAAAATCATCCCGAGTGTGGAAACTTAGACTCAGAAAGACAAACATGGTATGTACTCACTTATAAGTGAATAACCACTGTAAAGTAAAGGATAACCATGCTACAATCTACAGATCAAGAGAGGCTAGGTAACAAGGTGGGCTCAAGGAGGGATGCTCAGAACTTCCTGGGAAGGGGAAATAGAAGAGATTTTGTGGGTAGACTGGGGGCGAATGGAGGATAGGAACACGAGGGATCAGGTGGGGGGATAGAGGAGGAGATTACTGAAAGAGATGACTTAAAGGGGGGCATTTTGGGGTGAGGTAAAAACTTGATGCAGAGGAAACT
>CABHPP010142913.1:10000-47074 GCA_902168425.1 Peromyscus attwateri | reverse complement strand
TAGCTTGGCTTGCTTCTTGCCAGCTTTTCTGAACTTAAATAACCCATCTACCTTTGGCCTCTGAGCATTTTTCTTTTGTTACTTCTGTAATCTTTGACTCTTACTCTGTGGCTGGCTGGATGGCTGGGTGGCTGGCCCTTAGCATCCTCCTCTCCTTGTTCTCTTGCTCTTTCTTCTTTTCCTCCCAGATTTCTCCTTCTATTTATTCTCTCTGCCTGCTAGCCCTGCTTGTACTTTCTCCTCCCTCACTATTGACCATTCATCTCTTTATAAGACCATCAGGTGTTTTAGACAGGCACAGTAACACAACTTCACCAAGTTAAACAAATGCAACATAAAAGAATGCAACACATCTTTGCATCACTAAACAAATGTTCCACAGAATAAACAAATGTAACACATCTTAAAATAATATTCTACATACAGGTCCTGGGCTTTATTTAATCCGGAGACTTCTTATTATTGCTTCAATTACACTGCTAATTATAGATGTTTATGGATTATTGATTTGGTCCCAGTTCAAATATGCTATGTCATATTTTGCTGCCTGGGAGGCTAGCCTCCAGCAGCATAGGACTCAAAGAGAAGCTACAGAGTCTACATGTACTAGACTTTTTTTCTTTTCTTTTTAATTTTATAATTAATTTAATTTTACATATGAGCCACGGATTCCCCTGTCCTCCCTCCTCCTCCCACCCGCCATGCTCCCCCCAATCCACCCCCCATTCCCACCTCCTCCAAGGCAAGGACTCCCCTGGGGATTCAGCTCAACCTGGTAGATTCAGTTGCGGCAGGTCCAGTCCCCTCCTCCCAGGCTGAACAAAGTGTCTCAGCATAGGCCCCAGGTTCCAAACAGCCAGCTCATGCACCAAGAACAGGTCCTGGTCCCACTGCCTGGGGGCTTCCTAAATAGTTCAAGCTAATCAACTGTCTCACTTATCTATTCTATCTAAGGGAGTTAAGGGAAAAAGACACTCACACTCTCTCTTGATGGTTTCCTTCTTTATTCTTCTATGTTGTTCTGTATTCTTTCTATTGTATATTTTTTTTTCTGTAGCTTATATACTGCCACCAAGTTTTTCAGGCAATATAGGAATTACAATGTGGTTACATTCTGTTTTTCAAGTGAATGATTACAGTGAATACAAAACAAAACAAATAGTATGAAACAGCTTGTTTTCTATATTCCTTATGTGATTAAACATTTTATACATTACAGGTGAGAAACAAATTATTCTAAGAACCCACATACATTCATACCAAAGCAACTTGTTATAGATTAACCATGTAGGCATGCAAGACATTTTTCTCAGTCAGGTCTTTTACTGGCAGGCTGCATTTTACAGTTACAAAGAAAAGGCCAATTAATTTTTTACTTATCTTGAAAGATTATCTTATAAGGAATCTTAAAGGAGTCACAAACCTAAACTTTTGTATATAAAAAATAATCAGTCATCTCTACTTTAAATCTTCAGGATGTATACACAAACATCAGTAGTTTTTTGTATCAGGAAATTGAGGGCAGAAATGGGTATAATGAATTAATCATCACCTTTGGTCATCAACCAATCCTAGGAAAAAAGGCACATCAGCTAATGATAATTGGGCTACTTTGTTCTTGTTCCCTGACCTTAATGATTTCCTCACTCAACTATGTGCCTTTCTAGGACTTTAGACAATCTTCTTGGGATTTTTTTACCTCAAAGCTATTTGGCGAAAACATCTTAGTCTAACTTTGTTATTTTCAAAGCTTGTTTCAGCTATTATGCACTCCAAAACCAGTGAACACATCTCCTCACATTAAGGTTAAGAGAATTTAAGTTAGCTGGCCTGCCAGGACTCAATTGTTTTTCTTAAGCATTAACCTAAGCCACAGTCTATACAGCTCCTCAATAAAAACTCATGTGTTCTAACTGTGTGACACTTTCTTGTTTTATTTTTTATCATCAAAACTCTATTAACTAACATTATTATTATCAATTAGACAGTTCAGCTTAAGAAGGAATCATCTTCATAATAATCCACAGATAAAAATGCCCAGTAAAATGGGATGTTTCCATGGGATAAACACACTACATTACAGGCAGTAGGGATCTCCCCACACCCATTCATACCATGCCAGACACCAGGGAAAGATAACAGCAGCAAACATGCAAAGGCACAGCAGAAGCAAAAGGTATTCTGGAGCCTGGGGTCTCAGGACCTTGCCTATTCACACCTGTAGATGTAACCAACCACCTTATTAAATAAGAAACACAGAGCCAATGTAAAGATGAAAGCCCAAGAGGTCAGAGCTAGGAGCCTTACTCGCTTTCCACCAGCTAGACTCTCCCGCCAAGAGACTTCTCCAAAAAGGGAGTTTCTTCCTGTGCAGTTGTCTTATAAAGAGTTCTAGTTCTTCCTTCTCATTGGTTGTAAACCCAACTACGTGGCTGTCTCGTCACGGCCTCTCTGTACAGACCTCCAGGTTTTCTATGGTTGGTATTGAGATTAAGGGCGTGGGTCTCCAATGCTGGCTGTATCCTTGAACACACAGAGATTTACCTAGTTCTGCTTACCAAGTGCTGGGATTAAAGGCGTGCACCACCACCGCCCTGGCTTTCGCTATGGCTTTCTTAAAGCTCTGACCCCTAGGCAACTTTATTTATTAACATACAAATAAAATCACATTTCAGTACAAATAGAATACCACTATACACACCCATCAGGGAGTTGCCTCCTGGTGGGCTGACACCTTCAACTTCAATTGCCACCTGTTGCTCCTCTGATATGGCCACTGGCAGTCATATGCATCTATATATGTATTAATTTATTTTAAATTTTCCAGATTACTAGATTATAGGTTTATAAAGTCCTAGTAGCATTCTGAATTTCATTTTCATTTGTTGTAAAGTCTCCTGTTTTTATTAACATGGGACTTCTATCTCCTTTTGGACAATTTTGCTAAATGTTTGACAATTTATTTTTCCAAAGAAATAGTGCTTGGTTGATTAAATTTCTATAGGTTTTGTTTGTTTGTTTTATATCATTCATTGCTGACCTGATTTTGTTTGTTCCTTCCTGTCTACTCTTTTTTAGTTTACCTTGGTTTGATTTGTACTTGTTTTTCCAAGACATTGTGCTATACTGTAAATTCATTTATTTTAGAACTTTAATTTTTTGATAGTGAATTTAGAGTTATAAATTTTCTTCTTAAAGCTTCCTTAATTGTATCCAATTGCTTTTGACTTGTTGCATCTTCATTGTCATTCATTTCTATGAAATTTTATTTCCTTTCTGATTTGTCCAGTGAAAAATACATCATTCAGTAGTTTGTTATTTGATCTCCATATATTTAGGTACATTCTATAGTTTCTGTTGTTGTAGGTGACTAGCCTTTTTCTATTATGGTCAGATGGAATACAGACTGTTATTTTAGTTTTCCTATACTTGATGGGGTTTGCTTTATGCACTACATCATCGATTTGAGAGAAAGTTTCATGGGCTGCTTAGAAAAATGTGAGTTCTTTAGTACTTGCATAAAATGTTCTATACATGTTAGGTCAGTTTGATTTGCATGTCATTTAACTTTAGTGTTTCCCTGTGTGTATTTTTTTTTGGATGATTTATCTACTGGTGAGAGTAGAGTATTGAAATTACCTACTATTATTGTGTTGGGGGCTATTCTATGGTATTGCATCTAGTTATTTTTGTTTTATTCTATCCAATGTGCCTCTATTTGTTGCAAATGTGTGTACAATTGTAATGTTCTCTTAATGGATTGTCCCAGTAATAGGTATGAAATGATATTCCTTATGTTCCCTAACACATTTTTTGATTTGAAGTTTATCTTTTCACATGATAGTTTGGCTATGCCTGCTTTTCTCTTATTTCCATTTTCTTGAACAGACAAAAGTGTATCATCCTTTTACCCATAAGGTACTGTCAATCTTTTGCAGTGATGTGTTTCTTGGTGACACCAAAAGAGTAGATCATATTTTCTAATCCAATCTGCTAGTTTTTGCCTTTTTACTATGGAATTGAGATCCGTAATATTCAGAGTTAGATTTAAAAGAGGTTCACTTATTCAAGTCATTTTGTTGATTTGTGGTGTCTTCTTAGAGTCCTTTGATTAACTGTCCTGATACTGTTTATTCCTGCAGTGTCTTATTATGTTTATTCTTCCTTTCAGACTGGATTATTCTCTTCCAGTACCCTCAGTAGAGCTGCCTTGGTGGTCATAAATCCATTTAGTGTATTTTGATTTGGGAAAGTTTTTCTCCCACCCTCAATTTCAATATGTAACTTGGCTTGGTATAATAGCCTTTGTTGACAGTTGTGGTTATTTAGAACTTAAAATACATCTTTCCAATTCCTTCTGCTTTGAAATATTTTTCTTGAATAATCAGTTGTTTTATGTTATATATAGGTCTATATAGGTGATTTGACTCTTCTCTCTTTAAATACTTTTTCTTTTGTCTATGTTTTTAGTGTCTTAATATGGCATTTGAGGTATCTTTTTCTGTTCTTGTCTATTTGTTGTTCTATAAACTTCTTGTACTTGCCTTGGCACTCCCTCTAGGTTTAAGAATTGTTCTTGTAAGATTTTATTGAAATATTCTCTAAAACTTTTATTTCAATTTTTCATGCCATAATTCAAATATGTGGTCTTTTGATGATACTCCAACACTCCCAAGTTCCATTCATATTTTAAATCTATTTTTATATTTTGTGAATGATCCAAATCCTGTACCTTTTCTTCCAGCACTAATAAGTACTCTGTTTTCTACATTGCCTACTGTCTTGGTGAAAGTTTCTACTGAGCTTTTAATATGAATTATTGTTTTTTACTTCAAACAACATTTTAGTTTGGTGTTTTTTTTCTTCAGCACCTAAATCTCTATTTATTTCAATGTTTGTACCTAGGTTGATTTCTTTATTTCATTACACTTTTAGTTTTTGCACTTATGGATTCCTTTCATACATTCTTTAAGTTGTTTAAAGATAGGTATAATTATTCTTTCAAATTATGTGTCTGTATGTTCTTCAAAAATCACTCTCATAATAATCTATGAAAATAGGATTCAAAAATTTTGCTAAAAGCATGTTTTCATGTTTTTGTTTTTCCACTGGGACTTGTGTACATGTAGCTAATTTGTTGGTGGAATTTTTCTTTTGTTTACTTTTTATTTTTATTAAGTACTAATATACTTTTAAATTTTCATTTATTGTTGAATGAATATTTTGACTGCATGTATGTATGTGTCACTTATGTATGTCTGGTTCCCATGGAGTTCAAAAGCAAGCATCAGAACACCTGGACATGGAATTATGGCTTTTGAGAACTAAATCTGTTCCTTTTTCTATAAGAACAACAAGTGTTCTTAGTGTTGTGCCATGTCACCAGCTACTTGTTTACCTTTTAAAACTCAAATTCCCCCTTTTTTCAGGGATGGTATTTTTAATATTCAAGAGAGAACTAAGTTATAATAGGTTGAGGTGTCATTTCCCCCTGAGGGACTGGTATAAAGAGCAAAGTATTAATCTTTGTTCTTCCTTTGAGTCAGGTATTGTTAACTCTGGCCTCCTGGCTATTTCTGGAGCTTTCACTAGGGGTTATTGGTTACCTCATAGACTTGTTGGCCTTACTGTAAGTTAGGTCAGATCCACATCATGGATCTGCAGCTTCTAATGAAGACACTGAAATTTAGTCCCAGGCAAGTTGTCAGGAGAAGGGCAGAAAGAAACTTTGCCAAAAATGTAACAAACAGAACACTCTTGAGCCCACTTGACAGTATTGTTTCCTTCTGAAACCTATTAACTCTGCCTCCGCAGTCTCCACTGCTCTCAGTATTACTATCTTCCAAGATCTTGGTAGACTAGCCTGTTAAATTCTGCTTACAGTTTTCAACTTCTTTTTCTAGTCCAAAGTACCCAAATGTTCTGCATTCCTGAGGAGGTCCCTGCAGGTGTCAGAGAGCAAAGTGAACTGCATGGAGATAAGAATGAAAACTCAGTGCATATTGACATCTTCAATCTGGATCAGACTTCAGGAAGTCTAAAGCCAGATGGTTCATTGTCAACATATTTAAAACACAGTACAATTTGGGAAAATGTTTCTAGGCAACAATCAGTCCAGTCAGTACAATTCCTGGTACACAATAAATTGTAAGTTGTGACTACATTGAAACTCTTCTACACAATACATGTGAACATGAAGATGGGTTCTATCACTAAAAGGCCTAGAATCTAGCATGGTCTCTGACCAAGATAGCATAGGGGTCAGCTGGCCATAAAGTATATGTGACATATCCCCTAATGATGGGTAGTGGTTTAGGAAGGGAAGAGTCTGAAATAATCATTCTGGGGAATTTGAATGAGGTCTGCCTCTATAGCAAAAGGTTGTAGATATAATTCTAAACAGTCTTATTAAATAAGAAACACAGTGCCAAATACAGAGTTAAAAGCCCAAGAGGTCAGAGCACTAGCGAATAGCCTTTAGCTTACCAGCCACTGCCGTCCTTCCCCTGAGAAAAGAGACCTACTTCCTGTGTGTCTCTATTTTTTATTGACTTTCTGTTCTGCCTTCTCATTGGTTCTAAACCCAACATGACTTCTTTATCACTGCCTGTGTATACAGACCTCCAGGTCTCTATGGTTGGTATTTGGATTAAAAGCGTGTGTCACCAAGCTGGCTATGTCCTGGAACACACAGACTCTGCCTGCCATGTGATCGGATTAAGGGCATGTGCTACCATGCCTGACTTCTGTAAATGGCTTACTATTAGCTCTGACCCCCAGGCAACTTTATTTATTAACATACAAATAAAATCACATTTCAGCACAAATAAAATATCATCATAAAAGGTGGGTGAGGTCTGCCTCCACAGATAGCAAGAAGGTCACCAGGTTGCTAACAAAATCCACTCACAGCCTTCTGAGCCAGAAAACAGGTATTTTATCTCCTCCATTGAGGAGAGGCCCCTACATGTTTAACATTCCTGGTTCCCTAGTGTTCTGTGGGTACAAGGATCTTTGTGCCCTGAACACATTCCTTAAAAAAAAAAAAAGAAGTATTTTTTTTCACAATACTGCACTTATGGTAGCAAGTTCTGTATTAGTTACTTTTCTGCTGCTGTAAAAAACATCATGACCCAGGCATCTTATGAGAACAAGTGTTTATTTTGGGGTTACAGTACCAGAAAGTTAAGTGTCTATGATAGCAGAGCAGAAGTATGACAGTAAACAGCAGGGATGATGGCAGGAGCAAGAAATTTAGGACTCACATCTTGAATGGTAAGCACGAAGCACAGAGAGCAACTGTAAATGGCATGAGTCTCTAAAGTCTTAAAGCCTACCTCCAGTAACATACTTCCTCCAAAACGGTCAAACCTCCTACTCTCCTCCAACAGTCCCATCAAATAGAAACCAAGTATTCAAATACATGAACTGATAGAAGGTGTGATTTTTATTCAAATTGCTACAATGAGTAATTTATTATGTAATAACACACATAGAATAAACCACCTGCCATTTCAACTTTCACATTTTGAGGTTATGGAGATAGAACTCCGGGCCATTTTTATTCTTGGCTGTATCAATGAACTACACATCTAGCTTAGAATTTAAACATTTTTAAATGTATGAAACAGTGGACAGTCCCACAATTTTGAGGTCACCACCAGACATGTTTTCACAATCTCCTTTATCTTCCTCAGGTGGACTAGGAAATACTAACACTCTACTCCACCACTATCCAAGCCATTTCAAAGACTAACTTTTTCCTTTTCCTTTTTGAGATTATAATATAATTACACCATTTATCACTTCCCTTTCCTGCTTCCAAACCCTTCCATACACCCATCTCTGCTCTCCTTCAAATTTCAAATTCATGGCCTCTTTTTTCACTAGTTGTTATTGTATGCACAAGTGTATATTTATACACACATAAGTCCCTAAATATAACCTGTCTAGTCTATATAATATTATATGCATGTACATTTTTAGGGACAGCAATTTGGTACTGGACAAGCAATTATTGTGCTCACCTCTGGGGAAGACCACAGTCTTAGTTACTGTTCTATTGCTGTGCTCAAACACCATGACCAAGGCAACCTATAAAAAGAGACATTTAACTAGAGGCTTGCTTATGGTTTCAGAGTATTAATCCATAATCATCATGGTGGGGAGCATGGCTTCAGGCAAGCATGGTGGTAAAGCAGTAGCTTAAAACTATCATCATGATCCATAGGCAGGAGTCAGAGAGAGGGAGTGAGACTGGGCCTGGTGTGGGCTTCTGAAACCCCAAAATCTACCCGCAGTGAGACACCTTTTCCAGGAAGGTCACAGCTCCTCCAACAAAGCCACACCTCCTAATCCCTCCTGAACCTCTACCAACTGAGAACCAAACATTCAAATCTGTGAGCCTATGAGGAACATTGTTATTCAAACCAGGACATGCCACTCCCTAGCATCCACAGGCTTGTAGCCACATCATAATGTAAAATGCAAAAGTCCTCATAGTCTTTCAGTTTCAACAGTGTTTAAAAGTCCAAACTCCAAATTTTTCTAAGACTCAAGACAATCTCTTAACTGGAATCCCATGTAAAATCAAAATCACATCACATACTTCCAGCATGCAATGACACAGAATATCCATTACCATTTTAAAATGGAGGAAAAGGGGGCATAGTGAGGAAATACTGGACCAAACCAAGTTAAAAAAACAGCAGTGCCAACTTCAAATCCCAGATCTCTATGTCCAATGTCGAAGGATTCAGATGGCTTTTCCCTTCCAACTTTGTTCACTACAACAAACATCTCTGTGTTGGGCTGCTTCCATACCCAGTCTTCAGCTTTGCTTGGTAGGTTTTCCAAGGCTCTGGCACTTCAACATCATGGGTGTTCCAATGCAATACAGGCTTCAACTTCACAACTTCATGCACTGGCTGTTATTTATTAAGTGTCATAATGTTATTCATTAAGTGGCACTGTTTACCGTGCGAGAAAAGACATGAGGTACAACAAAACCCATTATAAGAGTTTATTAAGGGAGGGGAATAGGAAAGTGTGCATAGGCCTATAGAATGACCTTGCAGGAAGAAGAAGGGAGGAATACGTGGAACCTACTTTTATAGGTTCCCCCTGCACATGTGTATATGGGCTTACATAGCTATGCCATGCATGTACATAGATTACATGATCATTCAGAGCATGGATTAGGTAGGATATAAGGCCCTGGGATGACTAAGCATCTTGCCAGTGAACACACTGTTGTGTAGCTGGGGGAGTGTCTAGGAATTTAAACATTCTGGACTCTGTTTTTTATAAAAAAAAAAAATGGTGGGTGAATTGGAATGGGTTCACCATGTCTCCCAAGACTGCTTCCAGCTGACTCAGTGAGCATCAGTTAAATTTTGGGGGTAGGGAAGGGGGCTTTTGGGATAGCCAGAAGTCCTGAGGTAGTAGATAGCCCTCTGCTTCTTTTGGAATCATCCATCGCCTTCTGCTGCTTCAGGCTCTGTGACTGGGTCTGACAAGCTAAACTGGATCTGACCTGTCCAGGTGGAGTCAAGCTGGCTCTGGAGCTTAGAAGAATTTTTAGACATATTAAGAAACAGCCACAAGGAATTTAAAATCTTGAGTTGGTAGCCATGATGTTATATAATGTTTAGTACTCTGCTATCAGAATTTTATTGGTTAGTGTTAGAGAGAGAGAGAGAGAGAGAGAGAGAGAGAGAGAGAGAGAGAGAGAGAGAGAGAGAGAAACCTGGAACATGCTTTTAATTTTCACCTGAGATAAACTTTATCTGAGACAAACCTCAAGACACCTGTTTTCTTTATTAGCTTATAATCCAGGAGACACAGGTGATCAATTGCTGAGGGCATTTAACAGTAATAGATTGTTATATTAAAGTCTGTTTTTTGCAGAGTCCAGACCCTTTTGAGTCTGAGGGTGTAAATACCTTTGGACTGTTACTGTTCCTTACTGCCTGGGTATACTTGATGGTTGTTGGCCTCTGGCTCTATGGTGGTCCTGTAACAATTAGCTGAGTAGTTAATTAGAAGGGACACAGAGGGAAACTGATGAAGCAGAATATGATCAGTAGAGACAGGAGAGTGTCTTGAAGTTGACAAGTCTGGACTAAGGCAAATGGGGGTAGCAAATGAAATAAAAGCTCCTACCCTAGGTAGAAAATCTCTTCCCATTAGGGACACCAGGCAGGGTGGCACAACTCAAAATGTGTGGGTGAGAGGGATGCCCTTGAAAATACAATTAAGTGGTGGGGTCTGGTGAGGTAGTTAAGGCTGTCCCCTTACCCTGACAATAGGGAGACAAGAAGGAGATGTGGGACCCCAAAACTCCCTCAGGACTAAGTAAGTGGTTCCAGTGTCCAAAAGGAAGGAAATGCATCACCCCAATACTATAATGGCTACCCTGGTTTCCCTGTGAGAGATGGTGCGTTCAATCCTCCATTGCCAAGCCTAGGAGATCAGTTGGAGGGTAGTCTTCATTTGATGTCCCCATGCCACAAGGTGCACAGGGGCAGTCAACTGACCAGTATCCCTCTTGGTAGCACTTTGGACAAGGCCCAGATGGTGGCCCTTGTGGGGCAGAACAGGCGTAAGCTCAGGGGCATTCTCTAGCACACTTAAAACAGGGATCTGGAGGCCTTTGGGTGGCTGATCAGATAGCATGTACCAGCATTTGGTAGTTCTATTTATGGGCTTTTTCATCTCTCCCATGGTACACCTTAAATGCCACTGCTAAGACTTCTGCCTGTGAGGTCAGAGGCTGTCTCTCCAGACACTTAAGTTTAGCCCTGATGTCAGGGAAGCTTTGCGAGACAAAGTGGGTCATAAGGAGCTGTCTGCCTTCTGGGTTCTCAGGATCTAGGCTAGTCCATTGTAAGAGAGCCTTTGTAAACTGTTCTAAAATATGAGATGGATTTTCTTCCTTATCTTGAATTATGATTTTTTAGCTTTTCATAGTTTACTAGTTTGAGGGCAGCCTTATGAAGACCTGACAGGGAGCAGGTTATAAACCAATCTCTAGCTAGAGAGCCACCTGGGTTATTGTAATCCCAATGTGGGTCCTGATGAGGAACCACCTCGGCCCCTGGTGGATGGGCCAGGTGGATGGGCAGCATTAGTTTGATGAACCTCATCTGCATGTATCCTAGCCTGCTCCCAAACTCGTCTGCACTCCACAGGAAGTAGGTTATCAGAAAGTATTATAGCATGTGGGCAAGAGAGAAGGAATCAAAAAGGCAGGATTTGGAGCTTAGGTAAAAAATAAGCTGGGATATAAGGCTACTCTTTCCATTTGTCCATTTGCTGGCAGAAGTTGAATAATCCCATAAAATATTGTGGTCCAAGGAGCCAATTGGTGGCCATATTTTATTGTTATCTAAGGGATATTTAGGTCATTTCTCAGAGGAAGAGTGGGACTAATAGTATGAAACCTTATTTCCAATGCCTGTGGCAGAGAGAAAAAAATAAAAATATAAAGAAACAAACGTGATCTAAGACTATCCCCAAGATCAAGTAAGGATCAGTGACTGGCACAAGTCATTCAATACTTTGTCAAGTGAGAGAATGAGGGCAGGGTGTATGCAGCCTAAGGACGCAGCCTGAGGATGGGGGTCCAACAGCAAGAATGATATCTCAGACTGCAGTCATGGAAAATGGCTAGAGATTGAAGCCTGTGATGGGGACCAACCATAGCCAATGAAGGCCATGAATGGGGGTTTTCCCAATCCTAGGGACACTAGAAGGAAGCTGGATAATCTACAGGCATTCAGATGGGTCCAGGGGACTGTTTACAGAAGCTGGAAAGGGAAAACTCACCAATCAAAGCAGCTGGTGTTGTGTGAAGTGATCCAACAGCCAGGCAAATGGAAAAGTGGGCAGTAGTAGATAGAGTACACCTCAGTACAGGGTCCTGGGTGCAGAGTGCCAGGAGGGCCTGCTTCATCTTGGCTCTGATGGTTTTTACTATGCAGCTCAATGTTATTCATTAAGCAGCACTGTTTACCGTGTGAGAAAAGGCACGAGGTACAACACAACCCAATAGAAGAGTTTATTAAGGGAAGGGAATAGGAAAGATGTGCATAGCCTATGGAATGACCATGCAGGAAGAAGAGGGGAGGAATACGTGGAACCTGCTTTTATAGGTTCTCCCTGCACATGTGCATATAGGCTTATGTAGCTACACCACACATGCGCATAGATTACATGATCACACTGTGTACAAATTATGTGATCATGCAGCGTATGGATTACATGGGACATAAGGCCCTGGGATGACTAAGTATCCTGCCAGTGCATACGTGATCATGTAGCTGGGGGAGTGGCCTCTTTGGGGTTCCTTTCAGCTACTCCCTTGCCACATGCCTGACCGTAGTAGCTTTTCTTATCTTCAGAGAAAGACTCCACAACCCATTTACTCCTGTATCCTTCATGATTCTAAATTCAGAAGGATAGGGCTCCCTCCTTGAGTTACATTTGCATAATCTTTCGATTGTTGATGGTATTCTTTGGAGCTTAAGCTTTCCTTTAATTCCTTTTCAGGTGTTGGAAGCTTAGCTGGGTGGGATCTTGCCCTGAGGGCATAAGTCTTTTTCTTTCATTTTGAATCAAGCCTTTCTTTAAATTTTTCATCTGGTTGAGTACAGGGCTTGGCTCTAGCATTACATTTCCTGGTTCTCTTTCCTTAACTGGTACATTTTGTATTTTTATTTGCTTTTGTTCTTTTTCTTTGTAGCTCTGCATGAGAGTGATCACTAATAACTACGTGTTTTAGTCAATACTAGGCTGCCTTGAAATCTCCTTTGCTACATTAGTCTAAACTCTTCAACTTACCCTCCAGCAAATTTTTAGGAGAAAGGCAAATAGCCACTACATTCTTTGCCAAAATAATGCAAGAATTATATTTAGGCCAGCATATAATGTTATGCCCATTTGAAACCTCTTGAGATGAACCTGTATAGTCCACATCACCTTCAGCACTACTGTCTTCCATGCTTCTACTAGGATGGCCCATTAAGCCACGCTTAAAGTGTTCAAATGTGTTTCTAGTCCAAAGTCCCAAAGTCTGCCACCTTTCTCCACAAATAGCATGGTAAAGCCTGTCACAGCAATACTGTCTTAATTACTGTTAATTCTTAGTTACTGTTCTGTTGCTGTGATGAAACACCATAACCAAGACAACTTGTAAAAGGGAGTATTTAAATGGAGGCTTGCTTATGGTTTTAGAGTTAGTCCATGATCTTTATGGAAGGGACATGTCTATAGGCAAGCATGCTAGTGAAGCAAAAGCTTAGAGAAGTGGTTCTCAACCTGGGGGTGTGACCCCTTTGGGGGTCAAATAAGTCTTTCACAGGGGTTATATATCAGATACCCTGCATGTCAGATATTTATATTATGATTCGTAGCAGTAGCAAAATTGCAGTTATAAAGTATCAACAAAAATAAGAGGAACTGTATTAAGGGGTTCCAGCATTAGGAAGGTTGAGAACCACTGGCTTAGAGCTTACATCCTGATCCATGTGCAGGAGACAAAGACAGAATGATGCTGAAGGAATAAAGTTTGCTTCTGGTTTAATAGACTTTGATGGTCTGTCCCTCATTATTGCAAAACCCCCAGACCCAACAATGCTGAGCCTGGTGAGGGCTTTTAAAATCTCCAAGCCCACCCCCAGTGACACACCTTCTCTAGTAAGGCCACACCTCCTAATCATTCCAAACAGTCCACCTACAGAAAGTCAAACATTTAAGTATGTAAGCTTATGGGGCCATTCTTATTCAAACCACCACAACTACCTCTCCTGTTTCTAGCTTTCCTCAGTTGCCTATAGTTCTTTGTATATTTTTAAGGCCTCATTGGCTTTTCCCTGTCCACTTGTGCAAGTCCATGGGTGACATCCTTATTCAGCTCATGTTTGGGTAGTCACATGGGTGAGACCTTTTGAGTATAGATTTTGTTATTCTTAGGAGACACAATCTCACAGCAAATTCCCCGATCATCTGACTCTTACAGTCTTTCTGCCCATGCTTCCTCAATGTTCCCTGAGCTTTAGGTACAGGAATGGCTTGTAGATGTGTGTATTGGGACTGAGCGCCACAATTCTTCATTTTGGTCAGTTGTGGCTCTCTGTAGTGGCCTCCATTTGTTGCAAGTGAAGTTCTAACTTTTAAAAGTATATTTGTTTATTTTATTTGTGTATGTGGGTGACTGCAAATAAGGTTTGTTCACTGTGTGCCTAACCATGAAAGCCTGAATAGTGAATAGTGTCATGAAAACTTAGATCAATCAGGAAAACAGGATGGGACCCTTTGAGAGGGATGTATTCTTGGTCTCATAGTTGTGCCTCTCCTCCCCCAGAGGACTTTGAACAGACATTGAACCATTATAAACTTCTAATCACAGGGCAAGAGTAGAATATCCAGGAAGATACCTGAGCAGGACCAATTAGGGAGAAGGGGAGGGAATTCAGAATGAGGATGACCCCAGAACCTATTGAATTCTTGATCCAGAGCCCCCTGTTGAAACTCTTATCCCTGGGACCCCCCCTTAATGGGAGCTGTTTTATTGTTCCAATAAAATTTCTGGTTTTCTTTCCTTCAGTTGTGTTTGATTCTATCCTATGTCTCTGGGTCATCCAGCCTGTGGATCCTGGTGCTCGAGGAAGTGTTAGGAGTGGGCTTACTCTCCTGGCATGGGCTTTAGGCTAGATCAATCATTGATTAGCTACTCCCTCAATCTCTAGACCACCCTTACCCCAGCACATTCCATAAGGACAGACTGTAGATTGAAGATTATGTGGCTGTGTTGGTTTCCTACTTTCTCCACTTGAAGTCTTGCCTGTCACCCGACATGGCTAGTTCAGGCTACATATCTGTTATCGCTAGGAGTCATAGCTGGGGTCATCCTTGTGAATTCCCAGGAAATTCTCTTGTGCCAGGTTTTTATCTGACCCCACCTTTCCAGTAGTCTCTCTCAGTACTCTCCCCCTCCATCCCTCATGCCCAACCTGATGGCTCATGTTCTCATCCCCACCCACAGTCCACTCATGAAATCTATTCTATTTCCCCTTCTTCCCAGGAAGATCCAAGCATTCCCCCCTTGAGCCCTCCTTATTATCTAGTTTCTCTAAGTCTGTGGATTGTCACATAGTTATCCTTTATTTTATAACTAATATCCACTTATGAGTGAGTACATACTATGTTTGTTTCTCTGGGTTTGAGTTACTAGAGGAAAAAACAATATCAATGTAATGATGCCTAATGTTCTGCTGTACTCACAGATTGGTGCTTCACCCAGTTATCATCAGAGATGCTTCATCCAGCAATTGATGGAAACAGATGCAGACTCATAGTCAAACATTAGGCAGAGCTCAGGGAATCCCACAAAAGGGGGGGGGAAAGGATTGTAGGAGCCAGAGGGGTCAAGGACACCACAAGAAAATCCATAGAATCAACTACCCTGGGCTCATAGGGGCTCACAGAGACTGAACCAACAACTTGGGAGCCTGCATGGGACCGACCTAGATACTCTGCATATATGTTACAGTTGTATAGCTTGGTCCTCTTGTAGGACTTCTCACCGTGGAAATAGGGGCTGTCTATGACTCTTTTACTGAGTCACCTTGCCCAGACTTAATATGTAGGAAAGTGCTTAGTCTTACTGCAGCTTGATATGCCATGTTTTGTTGATACTCATGGGAGACCTGCCCTTTCCTGAACAGAAATGGAGGAAGAGTAAACTGGGGGGTGGGAACAGAGAAGGTGGGGAGGAGTAACTAGGAGGAGAGGAGGGAGGGGAAACCTCAGCTAGGATGTAAAATAGGTAAATATATTAAATAATTTTTTAAAATTCTGATTTTCATTCATCTTTCACTCTGTAAGGCTAGTGTTTTCACATTCTCTGTGTCTGTGGCCCTCCAGATCCTACTTGACACTTCCACTTTCTTTGTGCCTGTAGGAATTGTTCCTTTTGCATTTTAGTCCTCTATAGTTCCTGGACATCCAATTGTTTGTTAGTCCCACAAACTAAATTTATTGAATCCCCTTACCACTGAACTTTCACCCCAATATCCCTGTAAACATTATTGCTAAGTTGAACAATAGTATTTAGTTATCCCCTAGGTCTCTGGCCTGTCTAGCCTCAGATTCTTGGCCATGTTTGTCGTGTCAGAGATGGATTTTATCTGATGGAGTTGGCCTTATATCAAATCAGATTTTAGTTGGTTACCCCTACAAGCTTTGTGCTACTACTACCCCAGAGTATCTTGCAGGTATGTCACCACTGTAGAACAAAAAAGTTGTAATTGTTTTGGTGTTTATATTTCTCCTTTGGTAGCATGCATAGTGTACGCCAGTACCAAGAACACTAGTCCATAGGGTTGAAGACTCTTGGTAGACACCAGTTTGTCTTCTCGTGTTTAGTGTGTTGTATAGGTATTGTCTTCAGCAAAGGGGCCTTACCAGCAGCTTGTAGAGAGTATCCAACAGACTTGGCAATAACCTGTGTGGTTTGAGGCTTTCCATAGGACCTCTTTGGCCAATTAGATGTAACCATCCCCAGTACTGGAAACTTCATTTGTGACTAGAGATATCCAGTTAGGGCTCTGTCTCCCATATTATTTGGCATTTTTATTTAGAATTCCTGTATGTACAAAATTAGGAAGCTTCTACTGTATTTGGTTTCCATATGACTCCCTCAGTTTTAGCTGTTACCTCCCTACCCTCCTTTTCCCTCTTTCAACCCCTCCCAATTTGTTCCTCCCATTCCAGTCACCCCCTCACTGGTCCACAAGTATCCATTCGAATTGTTCTTCCTAGGCAAGTCCCTTACTTTATATCTAACCTCTGTGGTTATACAGATTATAGCTTGTATATCAATGAGTTAACAGGTAATATCCACATATAAGTGAATAATTACCATATTTGCCTTTCTGGGTCTAGGTTACTCCACTCAGGATGATTTTTTCTGGCACCATTCGTTTACCTGACAATTTCATGATGACATTTTTTAATGGCTGAGTAATTTTCTATTGAGTAAATGTACCACATTTTCTGCAACCATTCATCCACTAATGGATATCTAGATTGCTTCCAATTTCTGGCTATTATGAATACAGCTGCAGTGAACATGGTTGAGTAAATGTCTCTGTGGTAGGATGAATCACCCTTTGGGTATAAGCCCAAGGAAAATAAAGCTAGATCTTGAAATAGGTCAATTCCTAGCATCCCAAGAAACCACCATACTTATTTCCATAGTGGTTATACATGTTTGCAGTCTCATCAGCAATGGATGTATGCTCCCTTGCTCCACATCATCACCAGCATGAGCTGTCACTTACATTATTGATCTTAGCCATTCTGACCAGCATAAGATGAAATCTCATGGTATTTTTGATTTACATTTTCCTCATGACTAAGGATGTTGAACACTTCTTTATTTTTTTATTGTGGAATTGAGACTATTAATGTTGAGAGTTATCAGTGACCAGTGTTTATTGGTTCCAGTTATCTTGTTATTGTTTGAGTTTTGATTCCCCATCTTTTGATTTGATGGTCTGATATAATTTATTCTTTATGTTTTCTTGGGTGTGGTTAAGGTTTTCAGCTTGACATTTTCCTTCTAGTGCCTTCTGTAGGACCACATTTGTAAATAGATACTGCTTTTTACTGTTTTTTTTAATCCTGAAATATCTTGGTTTTTTTCCCCATATATTGTGTTTGAAAGTTTTACTGGGTATAGTAGTCTTTGCTGGCATCTGTAGTCTCTTAGTGTCTATAGAACATCTGTCCAAGTTCTTCTGGCTTTTAGAGTCTCTATTGAGAAGTCAGGTGTTATTGTAATAGGTCTGCCCTTATATTGTTCATGGTCCCTTTCCCTTGCAACTTTTCAGAATCTTTCATTGTCCTGCACATTTAATGTTTTGGTTATTATATAATTAGGGAAATTTATTTTCTGCTCCATTCTCTTTGGGGTTCTGTATGTTTCTTGTACCTAATAGGTACCTCCTTCTTTACTTTAGGAAAATTTTCTTGAATGATTTGTTGAAAATACTTTCTGTGACTTTGACCTAGATTTCTTCTTCCTCTATTGCAATGGTTCTCAATCTTTCTAATGCTGTGACCCTTTAATAGTTCCTCATGTTGTTGTGACCCTCAACCACAAAATTATTTTTGTTGCTACTTCATAACTATAATTTTGGTACTGTTGTGAATTATAATGTAATTTTTTTTTGGAGATAGAGGTTTGCCAAAGGTTGAGAAGCACTGTTCTATTGTATTATTCATAGATTTGTGTGGTGATACTGTGTTCCCCAAAATGTTGTGCACCCTAATAAACTTATCTGGGGTCAGAGAACAGAACAGCCACTAGATATAGAGGCTAGAAAATGGTGGCACACACGCCTTTATCCTAGCATTCCAGAGGCAGAGATCCATCTGGATCTCTGTGAGTTCAAAGTCACACTGGAAACAGCCAGGTGTGGTAACAAGAGCCTTTAATCCCAGGAAGTGATGGCAGAAAGCAGAAAGGTATTTAAGGCGTGAGGATGAGGAACTAGGCTGGTTAAGCTTTTAGGCTTTTAGCAGCAGTTCAACTGAGATTCATTCTGGATGAGGACTCAGAGGCTTCCAGTCTGAGGAAATAGGACCAGCTGAGGATTTGGCAAGGTGAGGTGGCTGTGGCATGTTCTGTTTCTCTGATCGTTCAGCATTCACCCTAATAACTGGCACCAGGTTTGTTTTTATTAATAAGACCTTTTAAGATTCATGCTACAGATTTGGTCTTTTCATAGTGTCCCAGATTTCCTGGGTATTTTGTGCAAGGATTTTTTTTTTTTTTTTTTAGATTTAACATTTTCTTAGACCAAGGTATCCATTTCTTCTATCTTGTCTTCAATGCCTGAGATTCTCTCTTCCAACTCTTGTATTCTGATGGTGTGGCTTGATTCTGAGTCTTCTATTCAAGTGCCTAAATTTTTTATTTCCAGTTTTCCCTCAGTTTAGGTTTTCTTTGATTCTGTTTTTATTTTAAGGTCTTGAACTGTTTTCTTCATTTCCTTCCACTATTTGTTTTTGTTTTCATAGATTTCATTAAGTGATTTATTCATTTCCTCTTTAAGAACCTCTATTAGCCGGGTGGTGGTGTCACATGCCTTTAATCCCAGCACTCAGGAGGCAGAGGCAGGCGGATCTCTGTGAGTTCGAGGCCAGCCTGGGCTACCAAGTGAGTTCCAGGAAAGGCACAAAGCTACACAGAGAACCCTGTCTCGAAAAAAACCAAAAAAAAAAAAAATGAACCTCTAACATATTCAGAAAGGTGATTGTGAAGTCCTTGTCTTGTACTTCAGCAATATTTTATTTCTCAGGGCCTACTGTATAGGATTACTGGGCTCTAATGGAGACATGATGTCCTGGCTGATATTGATTGTATTTTTTATACTGGCATCAAGGCATCTGGGTTTTGGATAGTTGTTGTTCTAGGTGCTGATATCTGGTCTTTGTTGGACAGATGTTCCTTTCATTGGTTTCTGTTTCCCTTCTTGGTTCTTAGGATAGTGTAGTCACTTTGAGTTGCCTGGTAGGAAATGCTTCTGAGATCTTGCCAGGTGTAGCTACTGGGGGTTCTAGGTAGAATATATTTCTAGGCATTGGGAGCTGAAACTTATAAATGGGGGATAGGCTGTAAGGTGGGGTCTTGGGAGTCCACAGGAAGCAAGAAATCAGGGTATGCTACCAGGATCTCCATAGTCCCCTGGGATTGGGGTCAGAGAGGAAGGAGAAGCCACAACAGGTTTTTCACTACAGAGGTGGGAATCAGAATGGGGAAATGGATGTGGAGAAGAGGAAGGAGAGTGAAGCTTGCCTACCTACATCCCTTGCAGGCTGCCCTGTGCGTGTTCAGGGAATTCCCAAGGGAGTTGGCTGCAGAGACAAAGTAATGGGGTGATGAAGAAGGCTGTAGGAAAAAAAAACTGCATGATTCTCTGGAGATTAGGACAGAGAGGAGAGGAAGCCACAGCAGGCAGTCTGCTGCAGAGCTAGGAATAAGACTTTGGGATTGGATTTGGAGGAGAGGATGGAGCGTGAAGATAGCCTAACTGCTTCCCTGATAGATGTGGGTAGAGGGTTCCCAGGGAATGAGGAAATTTCTTGATTAGTGATTGATATGGGAGGTCCCAGTCCAGAGTGGCTGTTGCTTCCCTTAGGCAGGTTGTTCTGAGAGGTACAAGACAGATAGTTGTTATTTTTAACTCATGATTTCTGGGAAATGAAAAATTAGTTTTCTCCAATGGAGTCTCACCAAGTATATTAACCTTACTTCTAAGTAGGCCCCATGCCCAGGAGTTGTTGGCCAATACAAAATGAACTCAGTGGTATTTTTGTATATTTTTTTTCTCTAATTTTCCTTTTGGGAAACATTTTTTTTCTTATTGGTCTTTCGTTTGTATATTTTGGTTTTTGTTTTTGTGGTTTGGGGGCGTTTTAATCACTTTATTGTTTGTTCATTTGTTTTTTTAAAGACTCAGAGAGAAATGGCATGGAGTTGGGTGGGTAGTAAGGTGGAAAGAATCTGGGAGGAGTTGGGGGAGGGGAAAACTGTGATCAGAATATAATATATGAAACATTATTTTCAATTAAAATAACAATAAATATTATAATTATAAATATAACCTTTTAAAAATATATAAAATAAAGGGATCTGAAAGAGATACTAAGTACAAAGCTAGTAAGCAAGGTTCCTCTAGGGTCTCTGTTTCACTTCTTCACACCAGGTTCTAGGCTTAGGTTCCTGCTTTGACCTCCATTCATGATGGACTACAATCTGTGAGATCAAATAAATCTAATAACAGGAACATATTGGGATCAGGATCAGGGCCCAGTTTCCTGTTGGTGGAGACCTCATAGGTGGAAAGAGGAGGGATCTGGGAGATGCTGAGAGCTGAGTCACAGATAAGGGCTGGAACCACACTACTTGCAGCACTGTCTCTTGAGACTGACTAGACCACACTAGCTGTTCCTTCTCATAGGCTGGATATGCCCTTCTAGGTTAACCAAAGAATGTGGGTAGGAAAAGGATGACCACCACCCAAGACTTCCCTACCTTTCTGCCCCCATTTTATTGTAGATGTACCAAACCAATTCCAAGATTCATCTAGAACCATCACTTGGCTGCCTCTTTAAACATCTGCCAGAACTAGAAACCCTGAAACTTTAAGAAAAACAATCTGATCTTTCCCTGACAGGAGACTTGGCCTCAATACTCCCTGTGTGTTATTTTGTAAAAATGAAGGAAAGTTGTTGGAGGTGCCCTATATGAATGTTTTTTCTATCTAGGACAGTACCCAGAATTAGCCAGGAAACATAAAGTAGAGCCTGTTATGCTAGATGTGGTCCATGGGTTAAGTCCTTATTCTTTAAAGGACAAGAATCCTTCTATATTATACTTCTGAGTTCTACATATAATTCTTCCTCTTATTCCAGATGCTCCCAAGTCTCTATATTACAGCTTACCTTGTTTGACATTTATGACCCCATTTTCTAAGAACTCTTTGAAAACTCCATCAGAATCCCTTTGACTTCCTCCTGAAGTACCAAAAAATATCCTTTGTAGGAGGTTAGAACAAGCACAGAATGCTACAACTTGGCTCTTAGGATTTTTTCACCATCTGAAAGAAAAGATATTTAAAAGGAACTGAATAACATCACTGAAATTTGTAGAGGCTTCCTAACAAACACGTTCCCTGACTTGGAAAGATGTTACTCTGATTCTAGACCAGGTCCTGATTTCAGTGGAGAAACAGGTCACAAAGAGGGAAATTACCATGGATAATGACTTCCATGAATTCAATGGCAGTAATTTTGATGTAGTGAACCACACTATTGCAGCAGGAGTGGCCTTATTGAACTCTTGTAACAATTTGGATCAGCTGGAGGCATGGTATAGGAAGCACTTTAACTATTTCCTGTTGTGTGATATTTTGTTTGTGCTCTGACAAATAAAGCTTGCCTTGAGATCAGAGGGTGGAGCTAGCTACTAGTTAGTCATAGAGGTCAGACAGTGGGGGCTCACATCTTTAATCCCAGCATTTGGGAGGCTCATGCTTTTGATCCCAGCACTTGGGAGGCTCATGCCTTTAATCCCAGTACAATCAGGAGGTGGAGACAGGAATATAAGGTGGGTGGAGACAGGATCTTGGCCCCCCCTTTCTGTCTGAGGATTCATAGAAGTAAGAACTCTCTAGTGGCTGCTGCTCTGCTTCTCTGATCTTTCAGGTTATTGCTCTGATATTTGACTACTGTTTTTTTTTAAATAAGACTAATTAGGACCACGCTTCAATTACCTATCAGAAGGCCAAAGTCAGGCAAGAACGAAGCACCTCAACTACTTCCAGAGGTATAAGTTGATGAAAAGTAGAAATAACCTTCTATGAATTTCTTCCAGAAGCTTAAGGAGGCAATCACAAAGCACAGTAATATAGATTTATTGTCTTTGGAGGATGAGGTTATCCTGAAAGACAAATTTCAATATAGCCTGCTCAGTCTGCATAGTGTTACACATACACAAATGTAAATGAATTTCTAAGCAGTCTTATTAAATAAAGAATACAGAGCCAAGTACAGGGGTGAAAGCTTTAGCGATTAGGGAAATAGTAAGAGCCACCAACCACCTTATCTCACCAGCTCTGTAGCCTCCAAAATGCCACGACTTCCTGTCTACCCAGGCTTTTATTGCCTTGATGTTCTGCCCTCTCATTGGCTCTTAGCCAGCTACCTCACTTCCTTGGTACTGCCTGTCTGTACAGACCTCTAGGTCTCTGTGATTGGTACTGGGATTAAAGGCATATGTCACCACACTTGGCTCTGTTCCCTAGTATGACCTTGAACACACAGAGACCCTGCCTGCCAAGTGATCAGATTAAGGGCATGTGTTACCACTGCCTGACTTTTGTGTTTTCTTAAAACGGCTTGCTATTTCCTCTGATCACCAGGCAAACTTTATTTATTAACATACAAATAAAATATCAACACACACACACACACACACATATGTGTGTGTGTATATACATATATATATATATACCATATATATATATGGTATATATATATGGTATATATATATATATATATATATATAGGTATTTGGTAAACAGTTAGTGTGCTGTTACCTAGGTATGACTGTTAGAATTCTGCCCTCACTCTAGCTATATGACCGTACATACGCAGTTCAGGAGTTAAGCAAAAGGTCTTGCATCTTATGTCATCAGTGTGTGCTAGTGATTATGTATGTGTGGCATGGCTCTGTAAGCCCATCTGCACCTTAAAGAGTTGTGACTCAGACCCCACCCTCTCTTTCTGTTCTGCTCGCTCTCTCTTCTCTCCTCCACATCTTCCCTCTCTCTGCACGTGCTTCCTCCCCAGGCCTGGTTCTCTTGCCTCCCCCTCCTCCTCATAATAAAGCTCTAAAACTAATACTGGGTTCTGGCATGACCGTGACCTTTCCACACTGTAACCAGCGCCACCACCAGTGCCACTTATCATTCATCATTGGCTTGTGAGAAAGCTTGTGGGACACTTTCTTGGTCAATGATTGATGTAGGTGTGGTAGTTGGCCAAGAAAATAGTATTCCAAGGTATTTTATGGTTTTTTTTGTGTTTTTATTTATTTTTAAGAGAGAGAGAGAGAGAGAGAGAGAGAGAGAGAGAGAGAGAGAGAGAGAGATCAGGAAGCTGGGTGAGTCAGGAGGTAGGGGAGGATGTAGGAGGGCTTGGGGGAAGGAAAATATAATTGAAATATATGAAATTCTCAAAGAATAAAAAGTCATTTAAAAACAAAGGTAACTTCATTTGCCTTTATATCTTAACGGTCTTCATGGTGTATACTGTGCAGTGGACAAAGGTGTCAAGGTAATTGTCAGCCTTGCTGACATGAAAAGGTCTATAAAGGTTTGGGAGTTTTGTTTTAACTGATTCTTTTTCTTTTTCTTTCTTTCTTTCTTCTTCTTCTTTTTTTTTTTGCCTAGTACTTTTTTTCTCTAGTAATGGAAAGTAGCCTTAATTATTTCCTAGTCACATTTTCAATAGAGTACCTCATTCATTCTAACTCTTATGTTACAGATATTACCTCACCCATACAGCACACTATTATCGAAGGTTGTCTGACACCTCAGAATTACATAGCGAAATGAGTTTTATTGAGGTCCTCTGGATCAGTCCTAGAGAACCACCTCTTTGACCCTTGTGTCTCTAAAACCCTAAAACATCACTCTCTCTGTAGTAAGTAGCCAGAGCAATCATTGCCCAATCTCCCAAAGTAGTGTTGATCTCTGGGCTGGGTGAGAGGGTAAGGTGGGCTTAATGAAAGGAAAAGTGTAGGCTCAGGACCTGCAAGGCCGAGTTCTCAGCACAAAGGAGATTTATCTGTCCCAGAGGTACAAAAGGTAAGGAATAAGAGACAAAGACAGGAGATAAGGATGAGGGAGAAGGGGAAGGGAACTAGGGAGAGGGGGCAGGGATATTTGTCCTCTAGAGGGGAGACAGACATGGCACATAGGAAAATGATGATTTATAAAGGTAAAATGGGAAATCCTGTGTTAGGATGAGGTATTTAATTTTAATTGGGCAAGGTTATTAGGGCAACCAAAGGGGGTTTTTTATTGTTGTATTTCAATACTTTGATAGCTGGACCTTGGTGGTCACCCTTGGGAGGAGGGAGTGGACAAATAAGGGAATAGACCTTGGTGACTAGCTTTAGGAATGCAATCTGTTTTTAGTAAGGCAGAAAGAATTGAGGAGAAGGGCAAGGCCTGCCAGAGCCATGCTTGCTATACTTGAGCTGGCCAGAGTCCCTTCCCTGAAGAAGGGTCAGATGAACTTGGATTGATAAAACAAACAAACAAACAAACAAAAAACCAAAAAACCAGGCAAGGATCTCTTTAAGAACAGCTGACATTTGCTTCCAGTTTTATCCCCTTTCCACCAAGATGTTACAGCTCTCACACACTACTACAATTGTTACAAACTGCTAATGGGAAGAAGTGGGGATAGGCTCCAGGAGGAGCTGGGAAAGGGGTAGGCCACATGAGCCTTTTCTTTTGTTTTGTTCTTTGGTTTTTGTTGTTGTTGTTGTTTTGTTTTTTGAGATAGGGTTTCTCCGTGTAGCCCTGGCTCTCCTGGAACTCCATTTGTAGACCAGGCCGGCCTCAAACTCAGACATCCACCTACATCTGCCTTGGATTAAAGGCATCAATGTTCTGGGATTAAAGGCATGTGCCATGTTATTACTCAGGGCCCCTTGGGCCAACTTCCAGCTCTGTGGCTCCTCCATTCAGGTGAGCTGCTTATAGGTTCTAAAATGTTTTCATTCTCTTTTCTCTCTCTGAGGAAGATACATGCGCATTCTTTGTGTCTACGGCCCTCCTGCTCCTGCCTTTCACGTTCACCTTTACTTTCCTCGTGCCTGCAGATGTTGCTCTTTTCTTTAGAGAATTGGAAGTTTCAGGGGTCCCTGGGCTTCAGATGGTGTTACAGCCTCAACTATATGACAAAATCCAATTGAAAATTTGAAAATAAATAAATACAAATTGGAATAGGGGCTGGGAAAGGGCTTGCTGTGTCACCTGGAGGACCTGTGTTTGGATTTTTGGCACCCATAGAAAAGCCAGGCATGATGGCATGAGAATGTAACATTAGCACTTGGGGAGTAGGGAACAGACTGTTGGCATTCAGGCCTGCCCAGCATCCTGACATCTTACTTAAAACCACCTTTAAGAGGGAAAAAGCCCTCCCCCTTCTCCTTCTTCTTCCTCCTCTCTGCCTCTCTCTCTTCACGAGGCTGTGTGCACCTCTGCTTTCCTTTCTCTCCTTTTCTCTCTTTTTCTCTCTCTCCCTCCCTCTTTCTCTCCATTCCCTCTCCCCTCCCCCTTTAATAATAAAACTTTCCACATGGATGCCATGCCTGCATGGTGTGCCCTTTTGGCCCCGCAAGCATGGCGTGTCTCCTTGCCTCAAACCCACCAAGGCCACTTTGGTGCCATTTCACAACACAGACATGGCCCTAGACTTGCTGTCCAGGTAGCCTAGCCAAAACAGAAAGCCTTAGTTTCAGCAAGAGGTCGGTCTTGAAAATTGAGGTAGGGAATAATAGAGAAAATACACATGAAATCTACCCATGACCTCTACACACGCACAGAGGACATGCAAATACACTCAAATACAAACAAAATCACACACACACACACACACACACACACACACACACACACACACCATTTATTTTAAGTTGAAATGGGCATGTAGTTATAGCTTAGCTGTAGAGTGTTTTCCTAGGATGATTTTGGCCCAAGCTTCCATCCCAAGAACTGGAAAAAAATGGTTAGAAAACAAGTCAGAGAACTGCTTTGGGAAACTATTACTAATAAAATTCTCTCACTGCTCTTAGACCAAGGAGTCTTTGAGCCAATTCAGATATGACTCCCATATATTGTCCACACAGCAGAGTACATGGTAAGTGGAATCAGAATGAAAACTGGTCAGGTATGCAAACCAGGGTAAGAATGAAACTCTAACACAAACTTCTAGACTCTGATCCCAAGGGAACCAGCAGATTTCAGCCCAGAGCAAGGAGGCTCAGGCAAGACACCAAATCCAGTCCAGGTTTTCTAGGCCAGAGGGTCCTGGAACAAAACAGGGACAGCAGCAGCCTCTGCATCAAGAACTGGGAGGAAGAAGACTGAGATACTGAGAGTCTGTTAAGTTCTCAGCTCAGAGCATGGCATACTGCAAGTACCCAGTAAATAGCAGTTACAATGAAGGTGCAGTGAACTACAGCTAACTTGACTTCATCAGCTTCAAAGTAGGCAAACCTCTCTCCATGAACATGAGTCAACTGGTACCAAGAGGAACATTACAGACCTGTCACTGGATACTACATCTCATACTATCTGACTTCACCAAACATGGCATTTGTACCCAGATGCTTTTATATTTTAACATAGTTTGGTTTCTGAAACTATATTACAATTACATGATTTCTCTCCTTCCCTTTCCTCCCTTCAGCTCCTCCCATATAACTCCTTCGCCCTCTCAAAATCATGGACTCCTTTTCTTGAATTGGGGTGTGTGTGTGTGTGTGTGTGTGTGTGTGTGTGTGTGTGTACTTTTAAATATACTTGTTCGGTCTTTATATTACTTTTATGTACATGATTTCACAGCTGAGCATTTTGTATTGAATAACCAGTTGAGGGGTCTTCCCTTGTTCCCAGAAAATTTCAAAGGTAATCATCTTCCACATTTGAGTTTCTCCCTCCCTTGTTCCTCCCTTCCTCTCCCTCTGCCCCCCATCTCTGTGTGTGTCTTTCTGTCTGTACAAACACCCACCAATGTGAAAGCTCAAGACTACCTCTTCTGGGTCTCATTCTGATTTAGGGTGAACTTGCCCATCTGTTTCACAGATTAAACATTGATCATGTTTGTAGACTGTCAGGCCTCCTGCTCGCTAACTGGCGCAGTTCTTTTGGGAGGATCACACATGTGCTAAATTGCTCTGGTGCTTCTAGCCTAAGCTTTTGCTGCATAGGTCATTGACATGCTTTCCTTCTTTAATGTTCAAAACAAAAATCCAATCCTAGGTTTCATTTATTTGCTTGTTGTTGTAGACGTGCACCTCAGAATTTTGTGTACGGCAGGCACTTGCTCTACTACTGAGTTATGCCCTTGCTTCTGCTGTGTGTGTCTCTTTGTGTGTACACACACATGAACATCTATTTCATTCTACCTGCCTATCTAGAAGACTGTTTAATTTAACCTGAAATCCTACAGCTGAGAACATAGCTGTGTGTTCAGATATTCATAGGAAGGGAAGTCATAAAACAGAAAATGGGTGGATAACTCTCTAAACTCTTGTGTAACATGTTCTCCTGCACATAAACACTTTTGTTGGGGATCTCCATCTTGGGCCCCATTCCAAACCCCGCCCTCAATGCACCATGCAGTGGCTCCTCCCCTGGAGCTGCCCTCTCCAGATCCCACCTCTGAGAAAGCCCAGGAAGCAATGGCTTCTCCCCTGGAGCCTGCTCAAAGACCATGCCTCATGGTTCCCCTCGTGGTTTCTTCTCTTCCCCTGTGACCACTTGGGAATGCTTTGCTCAGATTAAAGCCTGGGCTTTAATTTGGCCCAATCTGATTTACTGCATCGACAGAGTGGCCTAATATTGGGTTATGGAAACCTTTCATCTGGTACATTGGCCCGGGTGAGTTGATTCTTTCCGAAACCAGTTGGCATGGGCATGGGAAGCCACTCTCACTACCTGTTACATCCCCACTCTCCACCAGACTAGATCAGCTTTCGGCCAGGTAAGTGGCCCCTTCCCAGTCACTGCTCTTAGGGTCTGGGACCTCTCCTGATTTCAGGGTACCCTACCAAAGATGCGGCTGTGCCAGAACCCTGACCCATTCCCACTCAATCCAGGATATTCAGGCTTTAGATCTTACTCTACCCACATGACCCAAAAGCCTATCACTGTGGACACATTGCTTTAGGCCCTGGTTCCAGCACAGACTTGTGAAATGGACAGCTACGGGTTGAAATTATATCCCCAAACACCCTTGGGATGTCTTTTACAAAGCTTACCCCAATTCACCCAGGATTCTTGAGCCTTGCATTCCTGCCCCCCTCCCCCCACATCCCTCCCACTTCTCCCCATCCCCCCTCCCTTCTTGCCAAACCCCCCACTTGCTGTTCCAGCTCACTCCAATCTTAGGCAGCCTGCTGCTACTGTGTTTTTCAGTTTCCCTCCACAGTGCCTCCTCCTTGAGACTCAGATGCACAAGGCACCACTGCTTTTGAGCCCAGCGCCCTGCCCACCCCTACTGCCTACTTTCTATTCCTGCCAAATCCTCCACCTGTTGGTTCAGCTCTGATCTCATCTCGGGCAGCCTGATATTATTATGTTTTTCACTCCATCCATCCTGCAGCACCTTCTCCAGGTTCTGGTGCATGACATGCTGCCCCTTGGGAAGCATCTTTTACTCCTATGGTTTCTTACATGTTACCTTATGCTGTAAACTCTTGTTTCAGGATTTTTAAGCTGGTCATCTGACATGGTTTCCCAGGAAATTTTTTCTCATATTTCTGTTAAAATGTACCATCTATTTCATGTGTACGGGTGAAAATGTGTGAATGGTGTGGCCACTTCATGCTTGTTTTTAACTGGTCTTGGATACTTGGTTTTGTGTTTTCCATATGTCTTGGTAATAGCTCAGCTGTTATTACAACTAGCTGCCTGGGCTCAGAATATGATGACAGAGGAAGTTATGTTATGTTGTTCTACCTTATTATAAAGAAAAACACCTAAGAAATGGGATATGGCCGAGCAGTGGTGGCGCATGCCTTTGATCCCAGCACTCAGGAGGCAGTGGCAGGCGTATCTCTGTGAGTTCAAGGCCAGCCTGGTCTACAGAATGAGAGCCAAGACAGGCACCAAAACTACACAGAGAAACCCTGTCTCGAAAAACCAAAAAAAAAAAAGAAAAAAAAGAAAAAGAGAAAAAAAAAGAAAGAAAGAAATGGGATATGGTTAAAAATCTGTAAAACTTGTAACTCCAAATTGGAACTGCTCTGGAAAATAACATGTGGTCTACCACTACCCTAATTAAGTTCAGCCAGCCACATGAGCTGCCACCATTTTGGCTAAGATTAATGAGAGAGAGAGGTCATATGACTTCACTGCCATCTTAAATAAAAGAAACCACTTGTAGTGGCCTCACCAAGGAGACATTAGGTCTCCACTATATTTTTCTGTATGGTAATTCCTGTCCTGTAATAAAAACAAAGTTTATAAAAGATGGGATTTAACACATGCTAGTTTAATGAGGTATTAAATCTACACCTCCATACATTCATGTGCAGGGATGTATTTTGCTGACAGCCAGATTTTATAGTATAAGAGTATTCCCTTTATTATTGATTTAAAAAAACACTAAATTGTTTGCAATGTGATTATGTCTTAGGACCACAAGTAAAAACTAGGGACTGAGATAGACCTTCTGATATTCTTGCTTTTGCTAACATTGGTAAGATGTAGCTAATTGGGTAAACTAAGTAAAGCCTGGACAATATTTATTTAGTTTAGATATACCTAACAGATAATGATCCCTGATCCTCAAGCACTTCAGAGGTCTGAGAATATGGCATTTTAATAAAAAAAGGTTCTCATGATAGAGAAATGCCAGCTCCTAGCAGCATCCTGTACCTCCTCCAAGGAACATGGAAGAACTTCCACCTGCTTCAAATGTAGCAAAGACAGCCATGGAGTGGATAACTGCTTTGCATCTTTTTTTTTTTCTTTCCGAGACAGGGTTTCTCTGTGTAGCTTTGCACCTTTCCTGGATCTCACTCTGTAGACCAGGCTCGCCTCGAACTCACAAAGATCTGCCTGCCTCTGCCTCCCGAGTTCTAGGATTAAAGGCGTGTGTCACCACCACCTGGCCTGCTTTGCATCTTAACTACCACCTAGCCTGCTTTGCATCTTAACTGTTGTGCCAAGACCCTGTCCAAACTGTGAATGAGCAGGACACTGGGAAACTGATTGCCCCACTTTGCCAAGATAAGGTAGGTCACTCTCCCCAAATTCCTACCCCACAGAAAAGTCTGTCAGATATTCTGGACTTGGCAACTGAGGACTGGTATTGCCTCTGGGACTTCTGTCCCCAATGACCACAGAAAAACCTGGGATAGTTTTTCTGGGATAGTTGCCCTCGGTAGCTGGAAAGCTGTCTCACTTCTGTTCATTTATATATCCTTCTCAGATCTGATGGTGTTTGATGACTAGTGGACTGATAGCAGTTTAACAGCCCTCCCACTGAGACTACAGCTTTCAGAAGTTCTTAGGACTGCATGAGGCTTTTTGCTATGACACAAAGATGTAAATCTGTTCCAATTGTTTTACAGACACAGGCATGTTCCTGGGGAAAAGTTCTGCTACTGTATCAAGAAACCTGGCCTGGTGGAAACTAATATCAGTCTCTAGAGCTCCCCTTTGGCCCCACTCATCTTTGAGTATATTTTACAGGTCCACTCCTCCTGTAAGACTTGTGCCAAGACCAACACACAGGGGGCCTTGCAGATATGTCACCCCCTGCACCAGCTTCAAGGACACAAACTGGGTGAGTACTGACTGACAGGTTGACTTCATCCACATGCCCACTCATAAAAAGGCTCCATTGTCTCTTAACTGTCATTGACACCTTTACAGGATGGATGTACTCCCCACCTCCAGGGAAACAGCAGATGTGATGGGTCAGGTACTCCTGAACACATCACCCCCCAATTTGGCATGCCATCTCCTCAAGCTCCTGAGACATCGGTGCTAGTACCACCTCTCCAGACTCAAGGGCATATCTGCTCTTTTGTCTGGCTCATTCACCCCTGCCTCTTCTGTATGACCAGGGCATATCTCTGTTTCATTCTTTCTGGCAGTCTTCACTCTTCCTATGGTTAGCCCCATTCATAAGGCCAATGTTAATAATCTATTTTTTCTCCTAACAACTTGCCTTCTCCACTTCCCCAAGAAACAGATCCCTGAGGTCTCCAGGATGGTAGCTAACTGAATTCTTCTTCACCCATACCTCCTGCTGAGTGTGACCCCACTGACTCCTGATGCCCCCTCCCCACATTGCGAGAAGGAAGTAGCCAGACTTGAACCAGTGTCCACATATACCCCAAAAGGTTGGGATGTTGAGGATCTCCATCTCGGGCCCCATTCCAAACCCCACCCTCAGCATGTCACATAGTAGCTCCTCTCCTGGAATTGCCCTCTCCAGACTCCACCCCTGAGAAAGCACGGAATCTGTGGCTCCTCCCCTGAAGCTGCCCAAAGACCATGCCTACAGGTAGCCCATAGACTAGCCTCATGGTTTCCCTTCATGATCTCTCCTCTTCCCCTGAGACCATACGGGAATACTTTGCTCAGGTTAAAGCCTGAACTTCAATTTGGACTGACCTGATTTACTTTATTGGTGGAGTGGTGTAACATGAATTGCTAAATGATCTTTTTTATAAAAAACAAACAAACAGACAAAAACCTGGTACCAGATATTGGGGTAAATCCAGATATTGGGATAAATGCTGAAAGATCAGAGAAGCAGAGCTAGTCACAGCCACCACCTCTTACCTCACCAACTCCTCAGCATGAAAAAGCTTTCTAGCTGAAAGACCTCTAGCCAGCCAAAAGGGGTTCCTCAGCCAAAAAGCATTTAGTTCCTGTCTCCTCATGACTTATATACCTTTCTCTGCCTAGCCATCACTTCCTGGGATTAAAGGCATGATTAAATTCCCAAGTACTGAGATTAAAGGTATGTACCACCCCTGCCTGGCTCTGTTTTCATTACTTGACTGAGTCAGTCTCATGTAGTTCAGGGTGGCTTTGAACTCACAGAGATCTAGACAGATCTCTGCCTCCCAAGTGCTAGGATTAAAGGTGTGTGCCACCCCTGCCTGGCTCTGTTTTCTCTACTTAACTGAATCAATCTCATGTAGTAGAGGGTGACTTTGAACTCACATAGATCCAGATGGATCTCTGACTCCCGAATGATAGGATTAAAGATGTGTGCCACCACTGCCTGACATCTATGTTTAATCTAGTGGCTTGTTCTGTTCTCTGATCTTCAGGAAAATTTTATTAGGGTGCACAATATATCACTACAGGGTGGCTTAATATTGGGAATATGGAAACCTTTCAACTTTTAGCAGCAAAGAGGCATGCTGATAAAGAAGGACCTCAATAGGTAGTAATGCTGTTTTAGCATGGGTGGAATTCATGCCTGGAATAAGCCAAACACATGTTTTGACAGTGAACTATATTCTCTAGCTTCTCAGAGAGATTTCATTGTTGTCAAAATTCAGTAGTTAAGGCAATAGTGATTTCACACTAGAGCATGGAATCTTTCCTTTCAAGTCCACCATATCTGGACATGGAGACACATCTAGTAATCTTAACACTAGCCTGAAGCAGAGGCTGGTTTGAGGACAGTATAAGCTAAATATCAAAGCTATGTTTTAAATAACATAAAGCAAGCCACATCTTTGTTGGACTCTTCTGAACTTAGGCACCCTGTGAGGTTTTTTAATACCTTTATTGGTTTTTCATGCATCTTATGCAATTTTTTTATTAAAATAATTACTGTTTTTTTTTCTTTCTCTATTGTCTCACTGTGCAACCCTGGCAAGACTGAAACTCAAAATACATAGTTGGCCTTAATCCTTCAGTGGTCCTTCTGCCTGTGCTTCCTACGTGCTAGGATAGAGGCTGGCTCTATCTTTCCCTACTTCCCTGTCTTGGTTGAAGACCTATTACCAAGGTACAGACACTGAGACACTGGCATTTAAAATTTGAGACATGTGATCTGGCCCAATTTGACCCACGGATGGACAGCTAACCCCTTAGTGCTAAACTAGTACAGAAGTTGTACATGATGTGGCTCGCATTTCCTAATATGGCCATCCTCTTAAAAGGCTGCTACTTATAGCATTCCAGAAGACAGAAGAACAACTTGGGCAGCAGAGGCCAGGTGCACCCTGCTCCTTATCTCTAAGTTTTCAATAGCAGAAGCCCTGGAGGCTTGGAAAATGGAAGTTGGAACACTGAGCATTTCCCTTCTGGCAACAAGGAAGCTCCACTCATTAGCCTTTGGTTCACTCCATATGGTAAGTCTTATCTCCTTCTATTCAACCCATGGCTTTGTTTCACAGTAATGACAATAAAACTTTCAGATTTGGAATTTAAACAAATGCACCATTTCTAGCTGTCCTGAACAGTCTCTATAACCCAGATTCCACCTGACTTGCCCCAGGGGTTGCAAATCTATTCACTGCTCCTAGTACAGTACTTCCAGCTAAGTGATCATACACATTACTACTACATGTTCTTGGAGGTGGTCTACTGCTCCTATATCTTCAATCCTCTAAGCCAAAGTATGCCTTGTTTGGTTCCTTAGCTACATCACCATGTAGCACTATTTTCATAGAAACAGAAAAGATTCTCCTGGGTACGCTGGATATATGTGCATTATAATTTGAGTATCTCCTCCACAATTCAAGTTTTGGAAAATTAATCCTGGAATTTCTATGCTGATGGTACTTGGAAGGTGGCATTGGGAATTATTAGGATCAGATGAGCTCAAAAGCATGTAGTTGGCCAGAATGACTCAATGGTTTCATAAGATGATGAAGAGAGATCTAATATGGCACTTTTGTGCCAGCTCTCCACAAGCCATCCATCCTACATCCACTGAGATAGGATGACAGGTTACATATGGGGTTATGAGAAAGGGGAGGCATACACCCTTTATACAGTTGAAGCCTTATCATTAGCAAACAAGCAAAATTTTAACATAATTAGCAATTACTAAAACCTTTACCTTTTCCCAGATACAAAAACTTGCAATTTTCTAGGAATCTCACCAGAAACTCCAATCACAGTGGGAAAAATAAAACAAAACATGTATTCAAACTCCTTCTGCAGCTCTAGTGGCTCCCAAATTTGCCTTATCATATTGTAATTTCATGCAAAACATCTCCAGAGCCATTTTACTATCTCGCTTATCAAAAGAGAGGAAAAAGGAAACAAGCAAAACAAACTACAACGTTTTGAGAGGTAACTTGAGAGCCATTAACATGGTATAAATGGCTAATTCTAAAGCAATTAATGTGAATCTCCTTGCTTGAGGAATCCTTACCCATATATGGATGAGTCTTATTTTTTAAAATTTTATACTTTTGGAGTGCCTCTCTTTCTCCTAACCCCTATGATTAAAACCAATATTCAAATTATCTTCAATAAATCCCCAAATCCACTTTGTACTGGCCAATGTTGAAATTCTTTTCTTCTCTGAAGCCGTGAGTCCAAGTCAGATTGAAGTCTCTACAAAATTAAAGGAGGTCCACAGAGTGCTGAAATAGCTACCCGCAGCTGTCTCTGGACTCCCAACCTACAACATTGTGATGCAGAAAGAAGGCTTTCCCCAAATGCTGGCACTTAGACATTTAACTTCAAACTTTCCTCTTGTGAACTAAATTGATTTGTGATTTTTTACAAGTTCTTGTTTTGTGTTTCAGACTTGCCTGGACTTTGCTTTGTAGGTCAGAAGACAGAATATCAGTTAGCTGTGACAATATGTACACAAACAATCCATCATTCAGGAAGCTGAGACAAGAGAATCTTGAGTTCAAGATTAGCCTGGAAAATTAATGAAACTATATCTCAAGAAGAAAATGGGCTTGATGTGTAGCTTATTGATGTGAAACTTACCTAATATACATATATAGATGAGCTTCCATCTTCAATACCAGCAATAAAGAATTAAAAAATTCCAGACATATTGGCACATATATGTAATGTCAGAATTCAGAAGACTGAAGAAGGAGGACCATGAGTTCAAAGTCTGCTTGGGCTCCAAAGATACTACCTCAAATGTAAAGGATAGAAAGACAGAAAGGAAGGAAGGAAGGAAGGAAGGAAGAAAGGAAGGAAGGAAGGAAGGAAGGAAGGAAGGAAGGAAGGAAGGAAGGAAGGTGACATAATCCAGATGGATGGATAGAAAGATAGCTGAGACATAATTTAAATAGAAATTAGATGATGGTTTCTAATCACTCATTCTAAAGAAGAGTTCATAACACCAGCACTAACTACATTTAGAGATTGATCACTCCTTTTATCAGGGCCATCCTATTCAGATGAGTAGCATCTGGTGATTATTTTTTTTACTAGATGTGAGGAGTACTCTCTTCTCTAGTGTGACAAGCAAAACTGACATTGGGCATGTCCAACGGCCCCATGGAACAGACCTGAACCGATGCTGAAACTGCTTATCTTTCAAGAAAAGAAACATTGGTTATTGTCATAATCATGCCAGCTATAAGCTAAGGTACTTAGCTGATTCAGTGTGTATTGTCATGCTTCTGCAAGGGCCCATGAGCACAAATGATGCCAAAAATTTGTACTAAACATTGGAGACCCTAGAAAAATCTGTCTTTCTCCAAAATGCAACCATGAACACTCCAACTTGATTTTTAAGACTAAGAGGCAGGGGCAAAAGAAACAATACACTATAGCATGTACCATCTATTCATTTGTCTTCTATGGCTCTAGGTGAGGAGGTGTACTGGAGTATATTCCTACTTTGCTAAATTTCTTCCATGAGGAGCTTTTCTTTGGGGACTATTCCTTGCATCAGATCTATGGTGGGTTGATCTTCATGCTGTCATCTAGGATGCACCTAGCTTTGTGTCTGCAGCCAGACTCCAGCTCCAAATAATGAAGACTTCATCTACAGAAAGAAGCTTAGTAAATGGGACACACACAGAGTATTTTTTCCCACACAGGGCATCACCTTGCTGATATTTTTTCCAGAGAAGCAGGGAAGGCTTGTCTGTCAGTTTCTGTGGGGAAATGAGGCCAAGGAGAGACAGAGGCTTCCATAGAAGATGTCTTCAGATAATCAATTTGGAGGTGTCTAAACACCAGCATAAAAACACAATCATTAACAGCCAGGATAGTATGTCTTCACTAGAGTCCACCAACCCTATCACAGCAGGTTCTGAGTTTTCCAACATAGTTGAATCATAATAAAAAGAGCTTAAAATAGTCTTTATGAGTGTGATAGAAGTCCTTAACGAAGAAATTAATAAATCCCTTAAAGAAATCTATAAAAACAAAAACAGACAGTGGAAGGAAATGAAGAAAACAGTTCAAGATCTGAAAGTGGAAATAGAATCAATAAAGAAAACCTAAACTGAGGGAAAATTGGAAATGAAAAATTTACAGACTCATCCTTCTGCTCCTCCAGCCCCAATCTGCCCTCACCATCTCATCCCCAGCCCTGTTGCAGAAACCTTCTGCAGTCTGCCTTTCCTCTCTGACCCCATCCCCAGTGGATCACAAAGACCTCCTCCAACCTTTTTTTCTCCCAACTCATTCCATTATCTTGGCCTCCAACACCAGCAGGCATTCCCTGTAAACACATCAGCTGAGCAGGACAGGGAAACTGGTAAGCTAACTGAAGACCTTCACCACT
>CABHPP010142913.1:0-5000 GCA_902168425.1 Peromyscus attwateri | reverse complement strand
ACTATAAATCAAAACTACTTAGAGTTTTCAAATTACATCCACAAGAATGTCTAAGATCAGTAACACAAGTAATAGCTTATACTTGAAAGGATGCAGAATAAGGAGAACAAGCATCCGTTGCTGTGGGGAAATCAATATGGCAGTTCCTTAGAAAATTGGGAATCGGGGAAATTGAGATATACCTTAAGACCCAGCTATATCACTCTTGGGTTTATACCCAAAGAACACTTCATCTTACCACAAGGACACTTGCTTGACAATTTTTATTGGTATTTTATTCATAATAGGTAGAACTGGAAACAACCTAGATATTCCTCAATAGAGGAACAGATAAAGAAAATCCTGTACATTTACACAATGAAAAATTACTCAACTGTTTAAAAAAATGACATCATGAAATTTGCAGGCAAATGGATGGAACCAGGAAAAAAACCATTCTAATTCAGATAACCCAGGCCCAGAATGATTAATATGATATGTATTTACTTATATATGGATATTAGCCATTAAATAAATGATAACCAAGCTACAATTTGTGGTCCCTGAGAAATTAGTTACAGAAAAGGGACTATGGGTGTTGTGTGGATCTCCCTAGAAGGAGAAAATAGAATAGATTTTATGGGGAAGGTATGGGGGGGGAATCCGGTAAAGAGGGGGGTAGTGGAGTTGAGGGAAAATGTGAGGTGAGACAGTTAGAATTGAGGATCATTTGAGTTACTGGATGAAGGCTCTATGATGACAGTTAGGGTAATCAACAATCTGATTACTGGGGTAAGCCAGTTCAGGCACCCTCTCCACTATTGTGGATTCCTGGGAATTTCCCTAGCACCAGGTTTCTCCCTATCCCCAAGTCTCCCTCTATCAAGGTATCTCTTTCATTGCTCTCCCACTCCATCCCTGTTCCAGCTTGACCTTCTCATTCCCTTGTGTTCTCATATCCCATTCTCTACCCTTTATTGCACTCCACCCCCAGTTTACTCATTGAGATCTCATCTATTTCCCCTTCCTAGGGTGATCCATGCATCCCTCTACCTCAGTTTATGGTACAATATTTTAGGCTCAGTTAACTGTTTATGCTTAAGTCCTGAATTTTATGTGGATAGCAGGCAATTAAGCAGTTAATCAATTAACCAAGTCCAGGGTGGGGATGAGGGTGGGAGTGGGTCAGGGTGGGAAACAGCTTTGTGCCCAGATCACTGTGGGAAAGGTTTCACAGACAGCTAGGGCTATGGAGGGTGGTCTGTCCTTGCAGCCAAAGTTTCAGGGTTCTCTCCTTGTGTTCTGAGGTTGCACACAGGATAGAAAATGTATTTTTACATTTGGGATGCTTTTCAATGCCAGCCTTTTTCAAAACTGCTGATATGCACACTCTGTGTGCTTCTGCCTCTCGCTTTGCACAGGTTGCCATGGTTACTCACAGACTTCTTATCCCCTCCCATTGTCTTCTCACAGACTGCTTCCAGCAGGGGCTACACTTTCAGGCTCAAGCTGCTTACTAGCCCAGGATACATTTTGCTGATAACAAAATGTCAGCCTATAATGTTAGTTGTACCCTAGAAATGTAGGTTAGTGCGTGACTCCTTTATTCATCCCTTGATTTCCCCAGAGCTCAGCTTTTCTCCTTTGTAACCCTTGTAGCTGTCTCCTTGAGGAGATAATGTTACAAGCCAAACTTTTACAACCACAACTGCAGCCACCCACTGATCAAAAGCTGACAAGTTTATTCTGCATGTGTCCCTTATCGTTTGTGTTGTGACCCTCAGAAGAAGTTTCTGTAACCTTTATTATTGCCAAAGTTTGCTGTTGTATGTGTATATAAGCTTTGGAAAGTTGACGCTGTGGCAGAAGAATAAAGAGCATGACCTGAACAGTTCATTTATGAATTTACTTATAGATAAGAAATTTTCCTAATACCTGCTACTCTAAAAAGCATTCTTTCCGCTACCCTGGATGCAAACCTGAGAGCTAGTTTTTCAGGCTGCAGTAGTCCTTTGGTGTTAGAAGGGAAGGCCTTGTTTCCTTGGTGTCCTCTGTCCACTGAGGCTCTTATACTCTTTCTGCCTCCTGTTCTATGAGGTTCTCTGAGCCCTGAAGTGAGAGATTTGATCAAGGCATCCAATTTAGGGCTGAGTGTTCCAAGTTGTCTCACTCTCTGCATAATGCCTGGCTGTGGTTCTCTGTATCTGTTCCCACCTGCTGCAGGAGAAGTTTCTCTGATGATGGCTGAGCACTGATACTGATCTATGAGTATAGCAGAGCATCATTAGGAGTCATTTTATTGCTATGTTACTTTAGTAGAATGGTAGGTTTTGGATTTACCATAGGTTCCTTGGCTGTATAATCTCAGGTTCTTCATCACCCAACCAGTGCTATGTATGGGTTCCATCTTATGGAGTGGGCCTTAAATCAAATCAGGTTGTCTTAGCTAGTGTTCTATTGCTGTGAAGAGACACCATGCCAAAGGCAATACTTATAAAAGGAAACATTTATTTGTGGACTTGCTTACAGTTTCAGATGCTTAGTCCATTATCATCATGGTGGGAGCATGGCAGAATGCATTCAGGCAGGTGTGGTGCTAGAGAAGTAGCTGAAAGCTACATCCCGATCCATAGGCAGAGGCAGAGAGTGATTCTGGGCTTAGCATGGGCTTCTGAAACCTCAAACCTCTCCCCCAAAACACACTTCCTTCAACAAGTCCACACTTTCTGATCCTTTCAAATAATGCCACTCTTCGGTGACTAAGCTTTCAATTCTATCAGCCTATGGGGGCTATTCTAATTCAAACCACCACACAGATACTGGGTGGTTACTCCCACTGCATTTGTGAGACCACTGTATTAACATATCTTGATTGCAGGACACCATTGTAGAACAAAGGGCTTGTAGCTGGTTTTGTGTTTGCATTTTTCGTTTGATAGTGTGCAGAGTACCTCGCAGTACCAATAACACAATCCTGTAGGAGAGAAGACTCTGAGTTGGCACCAGCTCTCCATCTCCATCTTCAATGAGTTGTGTAGATGTTGTCTTCAGCAATGGAGCCCTTGTTGTCAGTTTGTGGAAGGCACCTTGTAGCCTTGGGAAAAGCCTGGGTTGTTTGGGGGTTGCTATGGAACCACTTCAGCCAACAATTCAATTAAATGTAACCTACTGCCGTTATTGGAAGCTTCATTTTGTGACAAAAGATTGCCAGCTTTGTGTCCCCTGTTATTTGCCGCTTTCGTTTAGATGACCTTCATATAATGTAGGTATTTTAGGAAGCTCTGACTGTATTAGGTTTCCATACTACCACTGAAATGGCCTTTAATTTTACCTGTCTCTCCTCATATTCTCTCCCTTGTCACCCTCTTCCCTTCAGTTCCCAACTTGATATTTGTTATTATTCCTCTCCACTTCTGGAGTCAGGCAAAATGCTTAGTCACTCCAGGGCTTTAGGCACAGCGTGGTCACGTAATCTATGTGAATGCATGGGATAGCTATGTAAGCCCATATATGCATGTGCCCGGTGACCGATAAAAGCAGTCTCTACCTGCTCCCCGACATGCTCTACCTTCTCGACAGAGGTAGCATGCACCTCTCTCTCTCTCCTCTCCCCACCCCCCACCCCATCCAACCCCACACCTTTCTTTTCGGTAGGCCTACCCACCTCCACCTTTTCTTTTCTCTAACAAAAACTCTTATAGTGGATTCCATTGTACCTTGTGTTTTCTCACTCTTGGTAAACAACACCAACAAATAAATAACAATATTCCCATTCCAATCTCCCTCCCCTCATCAATTCATAACTACCATTTCTATTTCGCCTTCTTAGGGAAATCTGTCTGTTCACCCTAGTCCCTTACTCTATACCTAACCTCTGGTTCTACAGATTATAGCTTGGTTATCATGGATTTAACAGCTAATATTCACATATAAGTGAATACATACTATATTTGTCTTTCTGGGTCTGCATTACCTCACTCAGGAAGATTTTTTTTCTAGTTTCATTATTTGCAAGTTTTATGATTTCATTTTTGTAAACAGATGAGCTATATCCCATTGTGTTGATGTACCATATTTTGTTTATCCATTCCTCTGTTGAAGAACATCTAGGTTGTTTCCAATGACCTGATCACTGGGATTAACTATTAAGTGTGGGGGACCCAAAACAGCTTGACCACACAGCTGCCATGACAGGCTTAGGGGCCCAGACACAGCTTCTGTGACAGGCTTATTGGCAGGCAACACCTGGATCCAGGAAAAAGCCATAAGCTGACTCCACCCAGGGATGGGCCAACATCTAAGGGGAAGTACCTGATGTGGTACCTGAGTTACCCATTCAGTGGTCCTTATTGGAGGACCAAAAATTACATCAACAGTTCCATTTGTAAAAAAGCAAGGTGTAAGAGGGAAAGAATATTCGAAGTCTGTATGTAGACACAGAGGTGAGATAGATGTCATGATAATGGTTATTAGAAGAGAAGATGTAGGCATGGAAGCCAGAAAAAAAACATATTTTTAATGTTCAAATCAAACTCTATTAGAATTTCCTTGATCTCACAAGAGTCTCTGTCTGATGGATTCTTCTCCATTTTTTCTTTGATCTTTAAGTTTGGACTTGAAAATAATGAATCTAGGATATGCCTTGAAAAACACTGATAGTTATTGGAGAAGTTACAATCTCAGTTTGAAGGACCTTTTTGGTAATTTCTGCAATAAACCCCAGGGTGGGTTCCAATGTGATACTGTCTAGCAGTTCAGGGACAGGTCATTTTTTCCTCTCATCACTGAAATAAAAGACAGAAAATGAAGTATTGGGAATCATGGAGTGTCCCAGTGGAGCCAACATACATCACCATGGAAATTCCCCCTTGTGGATTTTAGACTCATTAGTAAAATAAATGAAGGATAGACTCAAATTGAAACTCAAAGACAAATAACTATAGTTCAGAACATTATATGGGTATAGACAAGGTTTAAATCTGGGAGCTGTCCAGAGGAGGAGAGTGAAGAAGAGAAGAGAA
>CABHPP010142912.1:25272-40642 GCA_902168425.1 Peromyscus attwateri | reverse complement strand
AAAAAAAAAAAAAAAAAAAAAGTGAGTCATCTATCACTGTGACCAGTGTATTTAAAAACCTTTATTTTCACTAATTTGTTTTTGTGTGTAGGCATATTCCTGTTTATTTGTTGGCTGGTGTGCATGTATGTATGTGGAGGTCAAAAGGTCAGTCTTGTGTTGTGTTCCTCAGACACATGGTCTCAGTGACCTAAGGCTTGCTGGTTAGGCTATACTGGCTTGCCATCAGCCCCAAAGACCAGCCTGTCCCCACTTCAAGCTATGGCACTGGGACTGCAGGTGGACCTCACTGCAGCAGCAAACTGTGTGTGTGTTCTGAAGGCCTAACTCAGGTTTTCATGCCAGCAAGACAGGCACTATACAGACTGAGACTTAATATTTTAATATCATGACAATATCATAGAGTGGGGTAGTGTTGTGTATTTTTGTCATTAGTTACTTTGTTTGTTTTTACTTATTTTTGAAGCTGGATCTCAATGTTTTATGTAGCTAAAGATGACCTTAACCCTTGGATTCTTCTTCCCCCATTTCTTGAATACTGCGGTTACAGGCATGTGGTGCTTCCATGCCAAGTTCATGCATCTCCGGAGATAAAACTCGAGGTTTGCTTAAGTTAGGTAAGCACCCTACCAAGTGAGTTGTACTCAGCGCAGTATCATAGACTTAAAAAAAATATTACTATGAACACAGAGATGTTAAAATAGTTTTACTTCAATAGATTTTTTTTTCCCTCCTTTGCTCAGGTTAACCTGGCTTACAATGGTGAGGGTTTTTAAAATAACTTCCTTGGTTTCTGGCTTACATTTGATATGTGAAGCTCATTTTGCATATTTCCTTTTCAATAAAATGAGATATTTTTTTTCTTCTTCTTCAAGGATCTCTGTGTTCTTTGTAATGGAAAATCGGACTTAGACTCTTGAGCAAGAAGTACATCTTTTCTTCCTAGGATGTTCCTGCTTCTTGTGCTTCTCAGCACACAGGTGAGGAAACAGAGTTTTGCGAAGGAAAAGCTCAGCTATTCGTATGGATAACTCTAATTATTTTTGAAGAAGACCTTTTTCAGCTGTGGGCATGTGTCTGTGCACTTTATAAAAGAAGATGCTAGGCTTTGCAGAGATAGAGACTGTAGAGCCAAGAGGCAAACAGGGAGGGGGGCAGGAGCACTTGGGGTTGGAGAAGAGGAATGTGGGACTCAGAAGCCTCAGAAGAAAACTGCCCTGCTCCAGCATGGAAGGCCAGGAGGAGCTTCCCATTAAGCCAGTGGGAGCGTTCCTTACTCTTTCCAGTGCTATTTTAATATTGACCCGATGTACTGATGCAGTCTGGGATGCAGGTTGCGGTGAGTCACAAGACCACCTGCCGGAGTACAAGCTGTTTCAATACCGGCAGCTGTGTGGCAAAATAGGATGATGCTGTGCCTTTGTTCTCCAGCTTAATAGTTATTTATTTCATTCTTATTTAGCGTGTGTGTGTGTGTGTGTGTGTGTGTGTGTGTGTGTGTGTGTGTGTGGTGTAGACCAGAAATCAAAGTCAGATGTCTTTTTCAATCACTCTTTACCTACTTTTTTGTGACAAAGTTGTCTCTTACTGAATTCAGAGCTTGCCAGTTTGCTTAGGTTGGGTGGCCAGCAAGCTGCAGAGATCCACCTGTCTCTGCCTCCCCAGTGCTGGGATTATAGGTGTGCACTGCCTCCTCGTCTGAGTTTTGAAGTGAATAGTAGGCATCTCAGCTTGGGCTCTCATGCTTACCCAGCAAACACTTCACCTACCGAGCCATTTTCATAGCCTTCTCTCTGCTTTCTAGGTGTAATCATGAGGTCCTGGAAAATTAGTTTTTACTGAGCATACATTAAATTTACTAGGATTTCCCATCTTGTTTAATGCTACTTCTGAAGTTCATCTCACTAAATCTGTCTCAATTTAATTCTCTTTCCTAGAGTGTCCTTAGTATTTCTTAAGCTGAGTCTACAAGTGATATCACCACTTTGCTTTCATTCTTAAAATTTATTTATCTAGGTATAACATTCTATATTTTTTCATTAGCCAGAAGACACCTTCTTCTGGCCTTTGTTATTGCTAATGATAAATCACATGCCTATATAGTTATTCTTCTGTAGGTGGTGACTTTTTCTTCTCTTTTGGCATACTTCCAATTTTTTCTGGTCCATTGTTTGCATGATTCACCAATATTTGCTTTTAATAATTTCTATTTATCCTTGGTACTCTTAATTTATAAATGTATGTATGTATGTTGGCATTCTAATGAATCTATGATTGCTATTTTTTAAGTCTCTTTCAGGTATTTTTAAATGAAACATTTCTCCTTAGAGGTTATAGCTACTTCAAAATTGTACTATTATAATATCCTTACTGCTACCAAGCCTTAGAAATAATTTCTTTTCTGTGTATTGACACATGAGTTTGAAAGAAAGAAAAATCTCAAGATGGCTAAAACAGTAACATCTCTAAAAACCAGAGAGGTAAGTATGTGAGCCAGCCCCACAGTGCTCTCAAGGGTGTGGAATGGTGGGAAATGCTCTGATTGTTGAGATGGCAGGAGATATGGCCATGCCTCACACAGGAAACACTGGGCTGGAACAAAGGTAAAACCAGCCAGAGACACAGGAAGTACGATGAAGAAGTCCAAAAAGCTCTAAGAGGAGAAAATGAAACTAAAGGAAGAGAGTGCTAAGAAGCTCTAAACTTAAGGACACGCCTAAAATACAGAAGCGATCCTGTGGAAGGGAACAGAAATGTCACAAGCGGACTGCACCAACGGTTGTACAGGGTTACCATCTGGTCCATGTCCAATGAACTTCTTCCTATCACTTGAGACAACTAAGCAGAAACAGATAATTGAGCAACACACATTAACAGTATTAGCAAAGAGAAGATATCTTACGAGACTGGCACATCATATTCTGCTACAATTACACTGGCTACGTGCTTCCGAATATTAACAAAATCATTGATCTTGTCTTAGTCACAAAATCAGTTCTTATGAACTGATTGAACTATGAACATTGAGTAACTGGGGAAGACAGGTACATACGGAAGTCTGGCTACTGATTGATTCTTTATTATCCTGAGCATTGTGACAAGAAGCAGATAAATGAGCAGCCTCTGAGCTGCTTAGTCTCCTTCAAAGGCATGTCCCCAAATGAACTAAAGCTGTGTCAACATGCTTCACCTTCTAAAGATTCCACACCTCCTTCAGAACCACAGTTCATCATGTGGACACTTGGGGACATCCAAGATCCAGACAGTAGCTTGGCTTCTAGGTTTCAGCACCTCCCCACCCTCCATGTCTGTTGGTTATCTGCTCTGTTTTTCTTTGAGCTTATTTCTGTCATGAAAAGAAATTTATTATAATTATCCCCAAGAGTCATATTTGTATGTGTGTCATATCTCTATAAAAGCAGATTCTCAAAAGCTGAAAAATTACATTGGAAAGTTGTACCTACATAAAAGTTCCATTCCATTCCATCAATGTCTATGTCCCTAGAAAATGGCACATTTTTCAAATTCTTAAATTTTGTGCTTTGGTGTCCCCAGTTGTCTTCAGAGTCTCATTTATTTGACATTATGAATCTTTTTTTAAATAAAAAATAAGGTAGCTAATCTGTTAACCTACAGTCTTTATAGTTTTCAAATGTTTGTTGAAACTAACTAAATTACAAAAAGAAAAATATATTTTATGACTCTGTGTCTCTGTTTTTCTCTTTCTGTATTTAGAATGGCACCTCAGTTTGTTATCCAAGATGGCTTCAAACTTCCAATCCTCCTGCCTCTGTCTTCTAAATGCTGGGGCTACTGATGAAATGAATTACTAATTAAATGCATATTATTTATTAGTGTTTACATAATCATATTTAAGCAAAATTGCCGGATGAATCAGTACAACATTTCTAGTCCCAGGCATCCACCACATCTATGGTTCCCTCCTGTTCTAATGCAGGTCTAACAAAAGCTGCATGCAGACTCCTCTTGTTTGAAGAAGCACAGCATTAACTTTTTTTTCATTATATCAGGTTTCAGTTGACTGCTGAGAATAAGGAAACTGTCCTATAACCTGATTCTTTTCTCACTGCAGAACTCAGTTCCTAAGTCAACAGTTCCTAAGCTCATAGTCCTAGGCGGGGAATTGCCACTAGGATATCTTTAGAAAGAGTTTAGGGAATCAGGGGTTGGGGATCTCAGGTTAATGAGGCTTAGATGATTTCTGATTAAAGCAGGCTTACCTATGACTATGACTCTATTAGCAACCAAATTTTCCCTGGGAAATACCCAAGACATTTCAATCTGCGAGAAACCTGCTGCTTTCCCAAATATCTGAGCTCTCTTTTACTTTGGGGCAAAGGAAGAAGGAGGGAGCTTCTCTGGGCTGTTGCCACCCATTATGAGTAACCTGGGGGCTTGAGTGAATGGAATCAGGAACTGCTCAGTTCTAGTACTGTTGCAACTGAGAAAGAACAGATAGAGCCAAATTAAACTGCATTCTTTAGAGTGTGCAGATTTTCTTCCCAAGTCCCATTTCCATGTTTTTTGTTTGTTTGTTTGTTTGTTTGTTTTTTTAAATAAAACCCCAACATATCTGTGAGCATGCAACTAATGCTTACAGATCCAAGACATGGTGAGGTAACTAGGTAACTGCCATTGTTGGCTAAAATGAGAAACTTGGAACCACTGACTATGAGGGGCCCCTGGTCACCTTTGTGATCTTTCTCTTCACAGCAAACCAAAGGCAGGTTCAAGGCTGGCAGTGACCAAGCTGAGAAAAGATGGATAAAATTGTATATTTCCCATATTTATATTTCAATATATTTCTGTGCCTAAATTAACACTGACTTGGAAAGATAGTCTGCTGAGAGAGATCCTTTTTTGTAACTCTTTTGTGCCACATGGTGTCCACAGCAAGGGTGCCTGAGAACAGACTTGCTCTGATTATGACTTTGCAGGACTTGTTCAATATAGAACCAGTTCTGAGGTCCAAGAAGTATCTACAATTTGCTACCCATAATGCAAGGCTAACCCTGAAGAAGCTGGCTCTCCCATCACTGTTTCCATTTTATGATGTCAAGTTTTGTCGATCCATGAAAAATTAAAAGTGAAAATTCATTTCAACTGTATCAGAATGCTCAACGAAAAACTAAGAGAAGATGGGTTTGCTAGTTAGGCTGTAAATGTGGAATCCAAACACCACAAAAGGAAGCAAGAGGAAAAATATAGAAAATACGTTTCATGAGATTGTTGATTGTAAATGTTTTAAGATAAATAGATGGTTCTTTTCCTTTTTGAATTAAATTTTTGTTATGTTTATTAGTGTGTGTGTGCATAAGTGTGTATATGTGCACACAGACAGACAGACAGACAGACACACACACACACACACACACACACACACACACACAAAGACACACACATGGAACAGACCAATCTCAAGGCATCGCACAGGACAGAAGGCATCCTCACCTGTATCCTTAGCACCTGCTGAGCCACCTCACTGGCTCAGAGGGAAACCTCAATGCCTCATTTCTTTCCCTTTCTGTTGGAATGCATGCAAATAAGTTTGCATGAAACAGGATGATGCATTTTGTGTTGTCCAAAGGAAGACAAGTGCCCACAAAGGAAGACACTGCTTTTTTCAGTCACGATGCTCTAATCATGGTTCTGTAGCATATTTCCAGAAGTGGGAGATAAGTTAACAAATGACCTGTCTCCCCCGACCCTCCCACCCATGCTGAGGGACTGAACCCAGGGCCTCACACATGCTAGGCTCCTCTACCACTGAGATATATGCCCAGCCTAAATGACTTTTGAAATTGCAGAAAATTCTAAAATTCTACAGAACTGTGAAGTATCTTGGTATTTTATTACTATCAAGAGGGAAAAGAGAGAGAACTAAACTTTGAGCTCTATTCTAAGTGACAGCTGCTTTCCACAGGATATGGAGGCACAGAGTTACCTGCACTTAGTGCTGGCAATTCTTTTTTTTTTTTCCTTATTTATTTATTTATTTTTTTATTTATTTATTTATTTATTTATTTATTTGTTTGTTTGTTTGTTTATTTTTTCTATTATTAGCTTGATACAATGCAAATTCTTATCCTAATAGTGAAATGTTTCACTGAGGCTTGCCCAGTGATTGAGTAAAACCAAAACTTATCATAAGCCACAGTCATCCTAGGGTCCCCCCTGCTATGTAGCCTCCCTGGTTCTGTGGGTTGCAATCTGATTGTTCTTTGCTTTATATCTGGTATCCACTTAGGAGTGAATACATACCATGTTTGTCCTTCTGGGTTTGGGTTACCTCACTCAGGATGATATTTTCTAGTTCCATCCATTTGCCTGCAAATTTCATGCTGTCATTGTTTTTCTCTGCTGAGTAGTACTCCATTGTGTATATGTACCACATTTTCTTAATCCATTCTTCAGTTGACAGGCATCTAGGTTATTTCCAGGTCCTGGCTATTACAAATAGTGCTGCTATGAACATAGTTGAACATGTATCTTTGTGGTATGATTGAGCATTCCTTGAGTATATGCTCAAGAGTGGTATAACTGGGTCTTGGAGTAGATCAATTCCCAATTTTCTGAGAAACTGCCATACTGATTTCCACAGTGGTTGTACAAGTTTGCACTACCACTGACAGTGAAGGAGTGTTCCCTTTGCTCTGCATCCTCTTCAACATTGACTGTCATTAGTGTTTTTGATCATAGCCATTCTGACAGGTGTAAGGTGGTATCTCAGAGTCGTTTTGATTTGCATTTCTCTGATGACTAAAGATGTTGAGCATTTCTTTAAATGTCTTTCAGCCATTTGAGATTCTTTGAGAATTCTCTGTTTAGCTCTTTGACCATTTTTTTAATTGGATTGTTCAGTATTTTGATGTCTAGTTTCTTGAGTTCTTTATATAATTTGGAGATCAGTCCTCTGTCAGATGTGGGGTTGGTGAAGGTCTTTTCCCATTCTGTAGGCTGTCTTTTTGTCTTATTGACCATGTCTTTTGCCCTACAAAAGCTTCTCAGTTTCAAGAGGTCCCATTTATTAATTGTTGTTCTCAGTGTCTTGTTCAGTGTCTGTGCTACTAGTGTTATATTTAGGAAGTTATCTCCTGTGCCAATGCGTTCAAGACTACTTCCTACTTTCTCTTCTATCAAACTTTCACTATTTGCAGATAATATGATAGTCTACATAAGTGACCCCAAAAATTCTACCAGGGAACTCCTACAGCTGATAAACTCCTTCAGTAAAGTACCAGGGTACAAGATCAACTCAAAAAAATCAGTAGCCCTCCTATACACAAATGCTAAAAGGGATGAAAAAGAAGTCAGAGAAACATCACCCTTTACAATAGCCACAAATAATATAAAATACCTTGGGATAACACTAACTAAACAAGTGAAGGACCTGTTTGATAAGAACTTTAAGTCTCTAAAGAAAGAAATTGAAGAAGATATCAGAAAATGGAAGGATCTCCCATGCTCATGGATAGGTAGGATTAACATAGTAAAAATGGCAATCTTACCAAAAGCAATCTACAGATTCAATGCAATCCCCATCAAAATCCCAACACAATTCTTCACACACTTGGAAAGAATAATGCTCAACTTCATATGTAAAAACAAAAGACCCAGGATAGCTAAAAGAATCCTATATGATAAAGCAACCTTGGAGGCATCACCATCTCTGACCTCAAGCTCTACTATAGAGCTATAGTAATAAAAATAGCTTGGTACTGGTATAAAAACCAACATACAGACCAATGGAATTAAACTGAAGACCCTGACATTAATCCACACACATATGAACACCTGATTTTTGACAAAGAAACCAAAACTATACAATGGAAAAAAGAAAGTATCTTCAACAAATGGTGCTGGCTTAACTGGATGTCAATATGTAAAAGATTACAAATAGATCCATATCTGTCACCATGCACAAAACTCAAGTCCAAGTGGATCAAAGACCTCAACATAAATCCAGTTACACTGAACTTGATAGAAGTGCTGGCAATTCTGATGCAGCTTGAAATGAACAGCAGCAGAGACCTCCTAAGCACTGGGAACACCCACCTGTACAGTGTTGCTTGACTCCCCTGCTGGGGATGCCTTTCCGTATGCTGTGAGTGTGTTGCTCTGATCGATCGATAAATAAAATGCTGATTGGTCAGTAGCCAGGCAGGAAGTATAGTGTAGGCGGGATAAGTAGAGAGGAGAATTCTGGGAAGTGGAAGGTTGAGCCAGGAGGCGCTGCCAGCCACCGCCGCCATGAGAAGCAAGATGTGAAGGCAGAACTGTGAAAAGGTACCAAGCCACATGGCTAAACTTAAATAAGAATTATGGGTTAATTTAAGTGTAAGAGCTAGCTAGCGAAAGGCTTGAGCTATGGCCATGCAGTTATAATTAATATTAAGCCTCAGTGTGATTATTTTATAAATAAGCCATGGGACTGCAGGAGCCAGGAAAAACTTCTGGCTGCACTCCCCCATCTGTTCTCTTCATGGATGGAGACACACACAGAGGGGTATGTTTTCTGGCCATGGCAAACAGCTAGTGCATGGAGAGTTTCATAGGGATGAACAGAGTATCCACTATAATGCATTGAGTTTTCCTGTCTACAACAGCTACATAAAGAAATCTACCTGCCTGGTTCTCAGCCTTTTTTTCTCACCTTTATAATGAAAATGAACCATAGCCACCCAATCTGCCTCGAAGACATTGAAAATAAATAAACAAAATCAGGAAAGAAACAATTATTTAGTGCATCTTATTTTATTTTATCATTGAGACTGAGATTTACTTGGTAGCCCAGGCTGGGCTAAACTTAAGGATATCCTCCTGCCTCAGATTTCCAAATGCTAGAATCACAGGCATGGGCCAGGTAGGTACACCTTTTTTTTTTAATATTATAATTTGAGTTGGGTGGTACATTTGGGACATAGAGGCAGGCAAATCTCTGGGAGATAGAGGCCAACATTGTCTACAGGGCAAGTTCCAGGACAACCAAGGCTGTTACATAGAGCAACCCTATCTTGAAAAACCACACACACACACACACACACACACACACACACACACACACACACACACAGAGAGAGAGAGAGAGAGAGAGAGAGAGAGAGAGAGAGAGAGAGAGAGATTATAATTTGATTACAACATTTCTCCCTCTCCTTTTCTCCCTCCAAACTCTGCTATATACCCCTCTCTACTCTCCTTCAATTTTACAGCCTCTTTTTTCCACTAACTGTTATTGCATGCATTTATCTATGTGTATATATTCCTAAATATAACCCTTTCAGTCTGTAGGTTACTCCCTGAAAGCCTGAATCTAGGTACAGCTTTAAAATTTTTAGTGTGATGCCTGTGTGTGTTGGGTGGGAGGGTTATGAACATTATATACTATAACAATAGTAATTGATACTTCACTACAGAATTCAGAGATCAAAGACATTTCATTCAAAATCTTAAAATTTTTATTTAAGTACATTTGCTAGGTTTGTAGAAATTAAATAAAAATCCCCCAAATAAAGAATAGAAGCACAATTTTTTGAAAGTCATAGTTTTATAATGATTATGATTATATAATATTTTTCTGTTTTGTGTATTATATAAATTTAAAATAGTTTAATTATGGCATTTATAATTGAACATTTTCTACTGTGAATGTAACATTCCAATTTATTGAAACTATAATTTTAATGGCCATACATGATCTTATAACTCTATCAAAGAGATCACTATTTACTGATGATATATATCTTTTAAGTCCAGTAACCAGCTGTTAAAAACAATGACATCATGAAATTTGCAGACAAATGGAACTGGAAAAAAAAATCATCCTGAGTTAGGTAACCCAGAACTAGAAAGACAAACATGGTATATACTCACTTATAAGTAGATATTAGCTGTAAAATAAAGGATAATCATACTATGGTCCAGAGACCAGAGAAGCTGAGTAACTAGGAGGGTACAAGGTGGGATACTCATATCTCCCTGGGAATGGGAAATAGAAGAGATTTCGTGAGTGGACTGTGGATGGATAGGGATGGGAACATGAACAGTTGGGGTCGGGTGGAGGGAAACTGTACTGAAAGAGATGACTGGAAAGGGGAGCCATTTCAAGCTCAGGTAAAAACCTGGTGTAAGGGAAGCTCCCAGGTATCTACAAGGATGACTCCAGCTAAGACTCTTAGCAATAGTAGATATGTAGCCTGAACTGGCCATCTCTTGTGACGAGGCAAGACTTCCAGTGGAGGGATTGGGACACCAACCCAGCCACACTACATTCAACCTATAGTCTGTCCTGCCTATGGGATGCGCTGGGGTAAGGGTGCCCTAGAGACTGAAAGAGTGGCCAGGCAATGACTGGTCCAGCCTAAGGCCAATGCCATGAGAGTAAACCTACCCCTGACATTGCCTGGATTCACAGGCTAGATGGCCCAGAGACCTAGGATAGAACCAAACATGACTGGAGAAAAGAATATCAATATAATGATGTCTAATGATATTTTTCTATACTCATATACTGATGCCTAGCACAATCATCATCAGAGAGGCTTCATCCAGCAACTGATGGAAACAGAGACAGAGACCCACAGGAAACAATAGGTTGAGCTAGGAGAATCCTTCTGAAGACAGGGAGGAAAAATTGTAGGTACCAGAGGGGTCAAGGACATCACAAGAAAACCCATACAATCAACTAACCTGGGTTCATAGGAGCTCACAGAGTCTAAACAGACAACAGGGAGCCTGCATGGGACTGACCTAGGCCATCTGCATATATGTACCGTTGTGTGAATGGTACAGGGTCTTTTAATAAAAAAAAAACAAAACCTAGTACCTGATATTGGGGTAAATGCTGAAAGATCAGAGAGACAAAGGAACAAGCCACAGCTACCACTTCTTATCTCACCAACTCCTCAGTCTGAAAAGACCCTCTAGCTCCTGACTCCTTGAACCTTATATACTTTTCTCCACCCAACCATTACTTTCTGGGATTAAAGGTGTGTGCCACCAATGTCTGCCTCTGTTTCTCTCCTAGACTGAGTCAATCTCATGTAGTCCAGGGTGGCTTTGAACTCATAGAGATCCAGATGGGACTCTGTGTCCTGAGTGCTAGGATTAAATGTGTGTGCCACCACTGTCTGGCCTCTATGTTTAATCTAGTGGCTTGTTCTGTTCTCTGATCTTCAGTCAAATTTTATTAGGGTACACAATATATCACCACATGGGACAGTTGTGTGGTTTGGTCTTCTTGTGAAACTCCCAACAGTGGGGCCAGGGGCTGTCTCTGACTCTGATGCCTGATTTGGGGGCCCTTTCCTCCTACTAAATTGCTTTGTCTAGTGTTGATATGAGGGGAAGTACTTAGTCTTACTGCACCTTTATATGCCATGCTTTGTTGATATCCACAGGAGGCCTGCTCTTTTCTGAACAGGAACAGAAACAAAGAAGGAGAAGTGGATTGTGGTGAGGCAGAGCGTGGGTGAGGGGAGAGACTTGGAGGAGAGGAGGTAGGAGAAACTTCATTTGGGATGTAAAATAAATAAATAAAAATTTAAAAGTCAGAAAAAATGTGGAGTAACATTTATTGTGTAATTTCTTTGTGTCAGAAGTATTCTAGTTAAGCAGGTACTATTTTGATTCTATTAACAGCCAAGCAAACAGGATGTAAGGCAAAGACTAGCTTCAAGCCAACCACTTAAAATGTACTTTCTGAAGCTCTTGGATAAACTCAGAAGACAGGATCACCCAAATGGCCTGTTGTCATACCAAGCCTAAACTGAAGGACAATGAGAAAACTGCAAAGTCTCAGAACTCTCCTGTCTTCTGTCCACTTTCAAACAGAAGCTCCGGTCACAAGCATTTTACCTCACATCCAGAAAAAAAGACAGAGTGATCAGTCTGAACAAACAGGCCTTAGTGAAGTCACCTGCTACTACTATAGGTTGTACCTGTCTACACAACCGCAGCGCTAATGTACTTTGAAATTATCTATCTATCATCTATCTATCTATCTATCTATCTATCTATCTATCTATCTGTCTGTCTGTCTATCTACTATCTATCTATCTATCTATCTATCTATCTATCTATCTATCTATATCTGTTATTTATCTATCTATATCATCTATTATTATTTTGTGTGTGTGTATGCATGTGTAGAAATCAGAGGACAACTTGCATGTGTGTGAGTTGATTCTCTCCTACCATGTGGCTCTCTGGGGTTGAATTCAGGTCATCAGCATTGGCAGCAAGCAGGCTTTTCCTGCTTAGCTATCTCATGAAGCCCAATTGCAATTCTAAACAACTGCCTGTTTTTCATCAGACTTAAACCTAAAAATACATACTTTTTCTCTGTACTCTTGGGTCTTCCTTTCTGGAAGTCCCATATTGTATAAAACCACATTAAAAATCATTATGCTTTTCTCATATTTATTGGTTGTATGACTGTTAACTAAAACCCTTGTGGGAGGTAAAGGTAGTATGCAGCCCATGTCTGTTGTGATAAAACAACATTTCACAGTGAACATTTGTTTGAGTGTACATACCATAGTGTTTTAGGGTTCAGAGAGACTGAACACAGCTTTATTTTTCTTCAGTGGCAGCTTTCTTTAAAATTTTGTCTGAGATAGATTTGAGAAAAAAAAATTCCAAGAGAACAAGGGATTTCTTTGCTGAATCAAATGAACATGTATGAAGACTAAGGATTTCTCCAAGCAGCGTTTGCATGTAGAATTCAGCAGAGGTAGGATCTCTCTATGGTATGGAACCTGACTGAAGTGTAGGACCTTCACTGACTCTATGTGCCCAAGTAAGAGTCCCTGTCAATGTTGCCACAGTGTTTGTTCTTGTGAAGTACTGAGTGCTTTAATTGTAATACAGAAATGAGGGCCGGAAGTCCAAACAGAAAATAAAAAAAGCATGTAGTCCCAGTAGGCTTATAAAAGTACCTTTTATAAAACATAGGACATTTAGTTAATTTAAATGATCACATCTGTGATTCCAAATACATCTGGCCTTGTAGAAAACAGCTGGGTCCAGAAGCCAGGCTGGTGAAGGCTGAGTACATTGTAGCAGGGAGATAATTGGTCTCAGAAGGAAAAGGTTTCAAGTGCTCAGCTATTCAACAGTATTTCAAAGGGTGTCTCTAGAGGAACATTGATCTTGACACACCACTCTTTTTTTGTGTGTGGTGTCCTCTGACTGTGTGTGGAGACAATGACAGTTATCAGGGGAGCTGGGGAGAAAGGCTTCCAGAGCTCACAGGAGATGCATTCTTGTGTAGCTGGACTCTAAGTCAATCAACATGTGGGCTCTTTGGGTCCCTGTCTTCAAAGCAAGCTTTGACTCCGAGCTGAGAAGGAAGGCCATTTGAAGAGGCATCAAATGGCTTAGGGAAAGGGTGAACATCCCAGCAACTCCTTTATGCTAAGGGCTTCCAATCCAAGGGCTTAGAAGCCTTAGGAAATATAGTCAACATTGTATTGTCAATGTTCTTTGGAGTGGGTTTTGTGTAGCAAAAAGATTATGCAGAGGTAACTCCCATTTGAAGTGTTAACATTCAATTTCACACACACATTTACAACCAGAGTTGCCTTTTAAACATATAAATCAGTTTCCTAAGTATAGAGTTGGCAAGTTTTTGTAAGGCCTTCGTTGTGCTTGGTCCCATTCCTACTCTTGGATTTAACTTCCTTTAAATGTTTGAAGCTGCAATTGTAACTTTCATATGACTGATGGACTTCCTTCCTAAAGGGTGTGTCTGGTTTGGCAAATTTTTCTCAAGATCTTTAGAAACTCTAATAAGTCTATTGAATTTACTTTCTGAATAAACAAGGCTCTAGGTTCCTTTATATCAGTGGTTCTCCAACTGTGGACCTTAAACCAGCACCATCATCATAGTCATTATCTAAAATTTAGTAGAAATGTAAGTGACAAAGTCCCAGTTAGTTAGATTAAGACAAAGCTGTTTGACTCTATAAAGTTTATTCCTGTAACAAGGACAGGAGAGATTCTGTAAAACATGCACGCCTTATGTGGTCAGTGAATTACAAACACTTGGTTTGTGCTTTCATCCCACTGCCCCATCAGTCAAATGGAGACATGCTTGCCTGTGTAACATATGACACACTCAAGCACTGCTGATTGCCCCAGAAGTTTGTTTAGGTCACTAAGCAACGTATTTGTACATAAGGAAGGACAAAATAACTTTCTGTAAAAAAAATAACCTTCATTTGGAAATAAAACCACAAGCAAATAAAAGACTAATTTGTTTGTCTCATTATTGATGACTTGAAAACAAAGCATGTGCAGCCAGAGTGAAGCAGGAAGGATGCACAGCATGTGACGTCAATGCTGGAACAGTAGGCAGACCTGACGATGGCAGTGCTGACTTGCCGTGAAGACTGTTTTGAAATGGCTTTCCCATGAAGGACTGCAGGCCAACTCTGGCTAGGTGAAGCTATGTCCTTTTCCTATTTATGTAAACAAACTGCGTGTCAGCACATTCACGGTCCCCTACTCTGGGGTCTTGCCTAGTTTAGTCTAGTTTTTGTGTCCTGTGGCTGTGATAAAACGCCCTGACAAAAGCAACTCAGAGGAGAAAGGGCTGATTTGGGCTCACAGTTCAAGATGCTGTCTGTCATGGCAGAAAGGAAAGTCAGCAGTGGCCGGAAGCAGTTGTCATATCCCCTTCCTTTCACTGTCTATACATTCCAGGATCCAGCCAGGGGCGGGTGCCACCTGCAATGGGCGGCTCTTCCCACTTTAATCAATGTAAGGCACATCTTCCTCAGGCCCGTCCGGAGGGCTACCTCACCAATTGGATACTTGTTTTAACCATGACAGGCGTCTTCCACCTTGGTTATTGCGAAGGTCCCCTGGCTAGCCTTTCTTCATTGACCTTCTCCATGGTAATGCCATGTGTCCTCTCTATCCCTGTATATAGGTTCCAGAATTATCCACAACACCCTAAATCAGATCATGTCATTCTTGGCACTAAAATCGATGGCTTCTTCTCATTGTATTCTAAGCAAGAGACACCATTGTTCATTGGTCCTTGGGGCCTGCATATTGTAATCTTTGTGTTTTTTTTTTTAGTCTCCCTGACTTTGTGTAGTTTGCTTCTAAGCCTTCAAATCTGTAATGTTCTCTGGTTGGTGCACTCCTGGGAGTCACATGACTTCCTAATTCACCTCTGAGACCTTGCTTGAGGATGAAGCCTCTTCCCATCTGCCCATTTAAATGGCAATCTCAGTTCTGCACTTCCTCACCTCCTAACCACCTCACCCAACTGCTGCTCACCCCAGTTCTGCACTTCCTCACCTCCTAACCCTCACCCAACTGCTGCTCACCCCAGTTCTGC
>CABHPP010142912.1:0-25262 GCA_902168425.1 Peromyscus attwateri | reverse complement strand
CTCACCCAACTGCTGCTCACCCCAGTTCTGCGCCTCCTCACCTCCTACCCCCTTCCCCAACCGCTGCTCGTTTTTCACAATACCACTTTTTTGTTGTATTATTCTCTCCCCCTTTTTTATAGCATGCATACTCTATAAGGTCAGGGGATTTTGTCTTATCTTTTTCCTTCTCATATGCTGATCAGGTTTAAAGAACACATTCTGATGATTTTTGGCATTCGGCAGGTAACCTCACCAAGGTATTTTTTGTCTAAAGTGCTGTGACAGTAGCAGCAGGGAAGGTTTAGGGCCAGCTTTTGCTACCTTTTCTCTCTGCTAACATCAATTACTGCTCCTTTAAATTGCCCCAGTCCACCGGTTCTCTCTTCCTTGTGAAGAAAGATTCTCCTGCACTCATCAAGTCCTTTTCCTTCTCACTTGCTCCGTGTCTTATGGATGTTGATATATTTTGCTGTCCTATTCTCTGGATAAGCCATCCTTGCCAGTGTTTTAGGAGATGGAAAAATCGACATCACAGAGAAAAAGTTTGAACTTTTGCACAGGTGTCGATAGTGGGTGTAAGTTGGTGTCTTTCCATCTCTCACTCTTCTGCTCAGTATTGGTGTGGGTCCATCTGAGTGGGAGCTGGTGAGCCCTTACAGAGCTCAGTCAAGGGCTAGTGTTGGCTCTCTGATCTTAGAGTAGCGGTGACTCTCTCCCCTTTGAATATTTCTCCTTTCATCCCAGCATTCCAAACCTTCTACAACCTATGCCTTTTCTTAGCATTCCTTTTTTAATATATGTATGTAGGATGACTTCTGTTTTTATGATGTCATACAGGCTCACTGAATCCCAAACGTAGGGTTTGTCCTGATTTCCCAAGTGGATACCTCTTACTAATATGGCCCCTCTTCTCCAAAATTAACAAACTATAAAGAGATGCTTGCAGACTATTTTGTCAATGAAGCAAAGATACCAACAGACATGCTAACATGGAAGGGGGCCATCTCCCATGGTCTTAATGCTAGACAAAGAACTACAGATAACTAAGGACTACAGAGAGCAGGAGATATAGTCTCCCCCTGGAAAGAGAACCCCAAACTGCCTGAACAGCAGCCATTTTTATAAAACAATCACTCAGAGGCTTAATATTAATCACAAACTGTTTGGTCTATGGCTCAGGCTTATTGCTAGCTAGCTATTACATCTTAAACTAACCCATTTCTATTAATCTATGTATTGCCATGTGTCTCATGGTTTTACTTGTGTTCTATTACATCTTTCTCCCTTGGCAGCTCGCAGCATCTCTCCGACTCTGCTTTATTCTCTCTGTCTATCTCTTGGATTTCTGGCCTGGCTATATCCCGTGTTGCTATAGGTTAATAAAGAAACAACTTCTTTATTAACCAATAGTAGCAACACATATTCACAGTGTACAGAAAGATCATCCCACAGCAGTAAAGGGGTGCATGGGAAGGGTTGAGGGGAGAAAAAGGGAGGGAGAAACAAGGAAATTATATTTTAGTTTAAAAATTAAAAATATACCTTTTTTAAAAGAAGCAATGGTTTTGGAAATTAAGTAGAAATGGATCAAATGTGAACAAACAAAGACTACATATTCAGAGCTTCTTAGAGCAAGGTAATTAACCACCAGGACATGTGTTGGCAGGGACTCAAAGGCACTCCTGAGTGCCAAAAAGTTTGTAAAAATAAAGAAAGGCTTCAGGTGTGATTGGAGGGCTTGCATGGGACCCATGGAGGGTGGCTAATCAAAAGTGGATCTCCCATGTGATTTGTATGTATATTTGGCTTTCTCTGGCTAGTCCTCACTTAAAATACGTTCAACAATCAGAGAAGCTGTGTTATTAGCCAAATCCTGGCTATTTTAGCCAGTTGTTGTGAAAAATTATTTGAATTTTTTTGAATTGTTTGAATTCCAGTGTGGTCTCTGAGATAGCTGTTGCCTTGTACATGGCTTCTGCGGCTGATGAGTGTAGATCAGGGGTGAGTTTCCAGGGCTGGTTGTTGCTGGTTGTGGATCAAAGCTCTGTCTTTATACATGGTCTGGCTACTATCCATTGCATGTTTATCCTCTCAGGGTTCATGACTTTGTGTCAACCTTACTCAGCTACTGACTTTGAAGAATTGTTGGGCTAGGTCAAAACTGCCAGACCAGGCAAAGGGGAACTTTACCTTTGGGTCTTTTAAGCACTTCAAGTGAGATTGTGAGTCACACTGCACAGTGAGGAAGCCATCAGAGGACTGATTTGGGACAGGGAGAGATTGCTCAATTGTTAAAGTGGTTCAGCACAAATTATGCTCAAGTTTGACCTCTGACCACCATAATGTGTTTACACACATGTGTACATGAGCGCACACACGTGCGCGCACGCGCGCGCACACACACACACAGACATGTGTGCGCACACAAGTACATATGCACACTTTCTCAGGTGAAAGCTTTGGTATTTCACTGAATGCTAGAAACTCAGAATTACCTGGTGAGTTGGGCTTCTCTGGCGGTCCAAACTCCTAAAAAAAAAAAATCCAGCCCACCCCCCAAAAAAGATGTTAGGTGCTAAATAAAAGGAGAATTTATTAGATATTTTTCCTCCCATTATTCTTTGATGGATTTACACATTTCCCAGTATACCTTGAGCAATGCTGCACTCAACTAGTCTATTTGCTGGTTTTGATTCTGGGGAAAAAATTGTTTTCACAAGTATCCCAAAGACTCTGTAACAAGTGCTTTAACACACAATCACATTGTGGGGGCTCTGCAGGTGTTCCTGTCTGCCTTTGCTCGACATAACTGCAGTTGAATGGGGGCTCCATGGTACTTTTGGCAGGACGTAGTTATAAATGAAAATACATCTGTGGTGAGCATCGGTGTTCTGTCCCCTGCAATCGATCCTGCCTTATGTATCCTTCAGCTGAGAAATCATAGTTTGTTAAGAATACAATCTCTTTTCCACTGAAATATTCATTACTTTTACAACTGATTTTCTATTTTGTCAGACTGGCTCCTGGTTTTCTCATGAATTCATTTAGTACTGTGGATGCAGAGTGGGAGATGGAGAACATGACAGAGTTATCACACAAACCCACTGGCTGGAAGGAGACACCATCACAGGGCCTGCTGTTTCTCGGTTAATACAGCAAAGCTATCAAGTGATCACGATAGCTTCTTTTTCTTTTTCCCTTCCTATGTTTGCCTTCTAAAATACTCTCCTAAGTCATCTCCACCTTATGGAAAACAACCAGCTCTGAATGGGGGCTTTCTCTTCTTTTGACAAGCAGCTCCACCTCTAGCATCCTTTCAGCTGGACTGATCACCATTCTCAGCTCCTGGTTTTGTGTTTTGTGGTGGTGAAATAGCATTGGCTCAAGTGTTGAAGCAGTTCTCACAGTGTCCCCTCCTTGTGCAGGCAAAGAAAGGTGCCTGTCATCTGATACCCTTGAAATAGAAGTAGGGTCTTCAGAAGACACCCAGGAGAGCCGCGGGGAACGATAGTCTCCAGCTGCTCCTCAGCTAATGGAAATCTATTTCATCATCCTTGGCATCCCCAATGCAAGGCACTGGAACTCTGCATGTCGAGGAGACAAGCTTTGAAAGAATGCAGTTCTTCATGCTTTCATGGCCTGTGTGATTTACACTGATTCTACAACCGTGAGTTCTTTAGTCACACGAAACCTGCAATGTCCAAACTCAGGCAGTGTACCACATCTGGAGGTGGCTCTGCAGTCATTGCTCAGCGAAGGTGGTGATAGGTGCTTCACCAGACCCTTCGTTTGGTGTCAGTCTTCCTAACACCAAGGGGAAGGCCTGGGGACTTTTGGATAAGAGCCACTTTCCTGGGAATTCATTCTCATCCTTCTCAAACTCTTTCCCAACAGTTTCAAGATCTGATGCCTTCACCTATATAAGCAAATGGCATGGCACCTTTTAGTTCAAATGGTAGTGAAAATGATTTCATTTGGACTCTAACAGCATTTTTTTTTAATTTGGGAAAGCTATGAAAGTGCATTATTTCTGATTTGGGCTGTCACTCTGACCTGTATGATAATCCCTACCCCTTCAACCCTTTCTTTGTCCTCTGCCTGGAATAAAAAGGGATATGACAGGATTGACACCCAGGAGGTCAGTCCTGGTTCCACACAATGGCAGGATCTAAGCTGCCAAATTCCTGATGATCAAGGAAGTCTTGCTGAAGACCAATTTAAACTAGAAAGTTCCTAAGCTTCGCTGGACTGTTTCAAAGTTCATGCAGCGTTAGCGCTAATCCTCTTAACACATTGGGCCTTGTGGACTGGCAGCGCACAATGGATGCAGTATAAAGGCCTGTCTGCTTTTAGGCTTTTATTTAGATTTCTCTGCATGCTGGTGTGCAACTCTCTTCTCTCCCCACTCTGGATGCCTCCCTCAGCACCATCACATCCCACCCCCAGGTGTTTCAAACCAGTTGAAGGCCAAACTGCTTAGACTGGCATATTAAAAGCTTTTACATAACACCGCTTTTCCCAAGCCATGGTACACAAGCTGCAGTGTGTTGGCCTAGGGATTCTTTTCCCCGACTCTCTTTCTGCAGAGGATAACATCTTGGCTGTCACAAGGTAAGCGTTTCCAGTATGAATGTTTAATGAGGGTGAAGTCAGTGTGCAGCATGCTGTTTATTTTGCTTTCTAATAAAGCCAAGCTCAGCAATCCCCTTCCTACTGCTGCGACTTCCTACAACACCTTTGCAGCATCTGTGGTACTCAGAGGAAATGGCTTTCAACATCTCCCTTCTTCTGATAAGTTAATTACATAAGGCATGAAGAATTCAAGGTTGCAAAGAAATCAGGAGCTAAAAATAATCCCTAAGAGCTTTTTTATCCTCCCTACTACTGACTGTGTGTTCATAATGGAAACTGAAGGAGAAAGCGCAAACTCAGAGGCAGATCAGAACACATTTCAGATTCCAAATAGATCTTGGATATGGAAACACTAGAAAAAAATCCACCATTGATGAAACAAAAATAATTGTGTGAGTGAAGAGTTAGAAACCAGGAAAACAAAAGCTTTTAGAGTCTGCAAATAGTACAGTGGGAGGGAATAACCAGGGATGAGCACAGAATGGAGTCTGCTTGGTCTATAACTGACCGCATAGCCTCACGCTGTTCCTCGAGGGCTGAAATGGCTTTCTTATAGCATGTCCAGTGTGACTAGTGTCTATGTTAATGACTCGTGATGCTAGCTATCCCCTGGACTATCCTGACTCTTCATTGAGTAGTGATATCCCAACCACCATGCCAAATACATCACATACATTTTACACACTCTTCAAAATTACCCTAAAGGGTAATTAAAAAGTCACTTAAAAATTCAAAACACTCCATTTGAAGTCATGGAACAGGGCCAGAGGAGGTTGTTGTATAAGCCCAAAGACCTGAGCTCCACTTGCAGGACTCACATAAAGGGCAAAGAAGAGAATGTACTCCACAAGTCCTCTGCCCTCTACAGACACAATTACGGCTTGCATTTTTCTCACTCCCACCCCCACATATCATGCACACACACACACACACACACACACACACGCACACACATTAAATAGAAAAAGAAAAGTCATACACACAAAAGCTTCGACAACTGTCCAAACCTGTGTCATTTGTAGATGAAAGAACTGTGCTTCCAGTCTGGTGTGCCTGGCTTGGAAGTTCTTCCCCTCTCCACTAAGCTTATCTTCTCAGGTGGTAAAAAACTAATAGGTTTTGATAAGTATGGAAAAGTATTCATAAGTGTCTGTTTCTCTCTCTTTTTCCTTTCAGGTATCGCAAGGATCACTCGCCATATATGCCAAGGCAGATTAATGCTAGGGAAGTGGAGAAATGGAATCTGTGTTTGTTTAGGTTTGGAAGGCAGAGCCTGGGGGAGATGGAAGTTGAAGTGTTGGGGCATGTGTGTCACTGTGTTTCAAAACCTGCTCAGTTTAGACTGGAGGGGAAATAGAAACAAGAATACATAGAAAGGTGGCCGTTTTCAAACAAGTCTAATGCCTTGTCAGGAGAAGGAAAACCTCCTGCATCTCTGGAAAGATTTTCAGTTTCAAATGGGTACCATAAAAGTCTCCTACCTCCGCTGGTGAAACAGCTCAGTTGATAAAGTGCTTGCTGTCCAAACATGAGGCCTGAGATCAAGCCCAGGATCCACATAAAAAAGCTGCCATACACTTGTAATCCCAGTACTAGGAAGGCAGAAACAGATGGATCCCTGGTGCTCACTAGCCAGTCAGTATAGCTGAGTTGGTGATTGCCAGACCAAAGCAAGATATTGTCTCAGAGAAAACAGGTAAACAAGATCAAAAGCCAAGGGCTGGAGACAACAGGACTTGATGCTCATGCAGAGGACTCGAATTCAGTTCCTAGAACCCACATCGTAGCTCACAACCTTCTGTAAGTCCAGTTTTAGGGAATCAAATGCCTTTTTCTGGCCTCTTTGGGCACCAAGTATGTACTTGGTGCACATACAAACATGTAGGCAAAATACTCATACACATAAAATAAATATATAAATCTTAAAAAAAATCAAAAGCTAAGGAAAGTAGACAGCTCCTGAGGAACAATATCCATGGTTGAACTCTAGCATCCACATGCCGATGCATACAGGTTCATGTGGAAACACACACTCATACACACAGACACAGACACACAGACACACACACAGACACACACACACACACACACACACACACACGGGGGGGGGGGGGGGGGGGGGCGAGAGAGAGAGAGAGTGAAAGAAAGAAAGAGAGAGAGAGAGAGAGAGAGAGATGGTATACGTGCTAAAAAATAAAAGCAACAATTAAAGGTTTAAAATTCATTTTCCTAAACATTGAGAGATCATACCCAATGCTTCCAGTAGTCATCCATCATTCTACAAGGTGGGCAGATGGGATAATTAGGACTTTTCTATGGAGGTATGCAGAAACAGTAGTATGAGAAATCTAAGCACTGGAAGATCACCCTACTATTCTCAGAAAAGATCCAATGCAGAAGCCCCTGGGCTTGGGGTTGGATGAATCCTTTCACAGCTCCACCAGGCAGGATAGTGGTGGTTGTGACAGACTGGGTCTCAGTTCTCATACCTGTAAAGTGAGTCAACTAATAGCTACTTAAATGATTAAGTGGTAGGATGAAAATACTTAACATAGTAGTATGTGGTAGAAACTAAACACATCTCTCTTTATCATATTCTAATGACTTCTCAAATCCCCATTCCCAACTAAATCCAACTGATTATGAGGTCAGTCAGAGGAAAGGGGTCTTTCTATTGTCTTTGTTAGGAGGGGTTTACATATGTTCAATGGAGTACAATGTAGACTTCAGCGTCTGACATTGCCTCTCCACTTCAAAAGAGCCTACTAGATGTTAATTTCTTTAGGAGCCATTTTATGACTCTTAATATATCACTGACTTCAGGGTTTTAATGTGTATGTGTGATAAGGACATACTTATCATGGGGCTATAAAAATGAACAGCATTTGCTATGGAGTAAAATTGTTGGATCCAGATCCACTTTCAATATCTACAATTCCAGTAAGGGACAGAACATACTTAACCTTCAGTGACCCAGTCTTTTCTCATTAACAAAATTAGTATAACAATAATGCCAAATTCACTATTGTTAGCTAATAGTTTTAAAGTTCCTGGAAATAGGACATGGGAAATAATAAGCACTCAATAAATTCTGTGCATTATTATTGTTGGTATTTTATCCAGTTTAAGAATAATAGCTTATAACCAGGATTTTCATAAGTATCTAAACATTCTGTGTATTTATCTTGTGTTCTCCTAGTTTTATCTCTAAAAGTTATTTGCATGCATGCTTGTCCATGTGCAGTTAGGATGCACAGATTATCACTCTGTAGATAATCTACACTGCACATACTTCATACAACATTCTCTTTTATTCTTTCCTATTAAGCTTGTCATTATGTCCTGAGATTTATGGTGCTTATATAAGTAGACCTACTTAGTTTCTCTCTGAGTTATATGCTTCTTCATGGACAGACAAATTCTATTTTGTGTTATTCCTCATAGAAGTGCCTTAGAAACAGGGTGGTCTGCCTAAAGGACCGACATGGTCTCAACATTGTTCAACATATCAGAATGGGTATCTCATCAGGTATGTTTTTGAAATTCTAGATTAAACTTACAAGAGACATCTTGCTCTGCCCTTTGCCTGTTTTCCCCTTTGGGAACCTGTATCTTCCTGGATTGCAGAAATCCCTGTGACCTTTCTCAGTGCCGTGCCCTGAGAAGCAGGGTGAAGCTGCCATTGGGAGCACCCTGTTAAGCCAAGGTTCGACACTGGTTCCCTATTCACTGGCTTTGGAACCCTGCAAAAATTTTGTTGTTTCCTCATCCAGAAGGTGAGTTAGTAACAGTGGCTCCCAGGCCTGAAGGGACCTGGCAGTAGCAAATGAGACAGTACAGTAAATCACTTCAGGATGGAGCCCAGCACTGACAGGGCTCCAGTTCTATTTCAGAAACTTCAGAAAAAAAATTGGCTCCAATTATTCTATCTTCTCCTTCCTATTCCTCAACATTACCCATTTCTCTTTAAGGTTTTTTTTTTGTTGTTGATTAGGTCTGATATCATGTCTCCGTACTGTTTTGTTTTATTGTCAAACATTTAGTAAGTTGCCTGACTTGTAGAGGAGGTATTTGTTAAATTTTATGGAATGAGAGGAATAGGGACTAGATCAGGGGTATAATTCTCGTTTAGCAAGTACAAGGTTTAACTCTAGCAACACACACACACACACACACACACACACACACATACACACACACACACACACGCACGCACGCACGCACGCACGCATGCACGCACGCACGTGCACACACACACAAGTTCATAAACAGGTCATGTTGATTTTCCTGTCACATGACCTCGATTATTACTGTTACCACCGTCCCCTTTCATTTCCTTATAATACTCATCCCACCTCAGGTGCAGATTACAACCCACCCTTTGACTGTATCTGTTATTATACTAATGAAGGGCCTCCATTATCGTCTGGGGGTTATCATAGTGCAGCTTCAGAAACATAGCTCCTTACACATTTTAAACTTATTTTTAGTAGACTAAAATGTGCTTCATGTACTCAAATGTCTGCAAACTTGAAATATATATTCTTGATTTCATTTCATAAGGCAGGTTTGAAGTTTAGGTGTCCAGATAGCATATGAAAATGCTGCTCATCTACTGGTAAAAATTCTCACAGGGAGATGCTCAAAGCCTGGGATGAAGAGCAGAAGGACTTAGGGTCAGACCGCCAAGCTCTGACTTAGAGGTCAGTGTTCCTCATGTTTTTGTACCTGACAATTAAAAAAAAATTATTCAGATTATCTTAAGATGTGACCTTGAGTTTCAAGACTTGCTGAACTCATAAGAAAAATGTCTTCTCAGCCATGTCATTTCCCTTTATTTGGCATGGAGCTTTCTATTTTGATAATAGTCAATAAGAGCTATGTCACAGGACAAAAGCTGAAAGATCGACAATATTTATTTATGCACTTCAGAAGAGCTGGGAGGCTGGAAGGAAGAATTAAAATGAACAAAAGAGAAATGGCATTGAGTGTTATCACTATTAATGATGAATCAGAAACTGTATGACCTTTAAAGATAACTCATCTGCTAAATATGAGGGACAAAACTAAAGGTGAATGCAGAAGAAAGTAATATAAAGAGCCCTGGCACATTTTCTCTAAATAATGCCTAATGGAAAAGATGTACAGTAAAACACATTTGTTCTGTTAGGGTGTCAATGGGAATTTATAATCACTTTATTAGTTACTATATTGGGTTGGATATTGAATATTTTTAAAAGGCCAGCATTTTAAAGGTTTAGTCCTCAGGGTGCCATTGTTGGGCAGGGAGACAGAAACATTAAGAACTGGAGTTTGGGCTGGATAGATCCCCAGCAGTTAAGAACACATCCTACTCTTTCAGAAGGCTCTGGTTGATTGTCAGCACCCACAATCATCTGTAGCTTCAGTTCCAGGATATCTGGTGCCTCTGGCTTCTGCTAACACTTGCACTCATATGCAAATACACCCCCACCACACATAGACATACACATAATTAAAAGCAAAACAAGTCTTTAATAACAACCAAAGAAGTGGGGTCTTGTAGGAGGTCTGTAGGTCATTGAAAACATGCTTACCAAGGAAATCCTGGGAACTCTTCTTCTTACTATTTGCTTCCTGGTGATAAGTTAAGCATTTTTCTCTACCAAATGCCTCCACCATGATGTGCTGGGCTGTCTCACCATAGACCCAAAGCAGTAGAGTCAAATTGTTATGGACTGGAACTTCCAAATCTGTGAGAAATAAAAAAGGGGGGGTGGGGTCAGGGGAGAAGGCCTTGTCTTCCCCTAAGTTGATTTTATTGTGGAATCTGTTATAATAAAAGCAAGCTGACTAACACCATTCTAATTGAAGACTAGGAAGCTTAGTTTTCTATCCACTCTACTAAGTAGATTTCCTCACAGCTAAACCATGGGAAACAGGGACATTATAACTCCATGTGGCTTTTGTTTCTTAGTGCCTCTCTCTTCTCTTCTCTTTCTTTCTTTGTTGTTTTCTTTGGGGGGGGGGTGTCTGATTTCTGAAAGTAGTTTTACTTGTTGCTCAGATGTTCTAATTCTCTGGGTTCAAATGATCCTCCTTTCTGTCTCCCAAGAAGCCAGAGCTATAGGCTTACAACATTATGCATCTCTAGTGACTCTGTCTTCAATCAAGTTGCCTTAATAAATTTTGTCAAGTCAGAAATGGTTGTAAATACAACTAAGCAAATGGAGATTCTCTGCTTTTTTCATCTACTTTGGACATTTCCTCTCACTTATGCTCACCTAGGTAAATGATATCATTTTAGTCTGGGTATTGCAGTGGAATGAATAGCAAGTTGTGAGTTTCATTGACTATTTGCAGTGAAGCCCATGTCCCTCCTTCTCTGGGAAGACTATGTAGTCTCTGTGATCCTCTCATCCTTCAAAGATACAGGACTTTTCTTTCCGAGGTATATTAGTACAAATCATGACCAGACTTGGAAGCTAGCCTTCCCTGACCTTTTCTTATTCCATCCATCCATCCATCCATCCATCCATCCATCCATCCACTTGGCAAACAGTAATTACATTTTATGCTTAAGATACTGTCCTTTTCTGGAGAGAAATTGAGGAGGAGTGGATGGGGGGCGCAGAGTGGAGCTGAGGTGGACTGGGAGGAGAGAAGGGAGGGGAAACTGTGATCAGAATGTAAAAAAAAATAATAATAATAGTTGTAGGTAGAGTTTTTCTGTGTCCTGGCAGTTGTTCCCAAATAACCACACTGAGACTTATTTTTAATTATAAATGCTCAGCCAATAGCTCGGGCTTGTTACTAGCTAACTCTTACACTTAAAATTAACCTATGTTTCTTATCTACCCCCTACCACCTGGCAGTACCTTCTTTCAACATGGCACATTCACTTGCTATTCTCTGTGTCTCTCATGACTTCACCCTCCTTCTTCTCAGTGGCCACTGTTTTTCTGTCCTGCCTATACCTCCTGCCTAGCTACTGGCCAGTCAGTTCTTTCATTAAACCAATCAGAAGGTACCTTGGCAAAGGCACATCTTCACAGTGTATAAAAAGATTATTCCATAATAAACAGTTTTTTTAAAAAAGATACTTGCCTGATGCTGCAGGCACATAGGTAAATAAAATAGGGGTGTTTTTCCATAAGGAGCTAATAGCAAATGAGAGACAGTATTTTTGCAACATCATGAATTTGGTGTTTGTGGAAGGTCTAATGAACCTCTCGTTTATATATAAAGGAAGGAGGGTGCAGTTAAGTCTTTTTGGGGGGGAAACATGACCTGGTTTCTAAGACTGAGTACCTACTGGTCATTGGAGAATGAGGTATGGGAATCCAAAGTCTGGGAATTGAGGGACGCAATGGCTCAGCAGTGTAAAATTCTGTGTCCTAATTGAGGTGATCACACACAGAGCCTAGCACTTATAGGAAGAAAGTAGAGACTAAAGAGATAAGAGCGTTAGGAAAGGCCAGGGTGGAAAGGGTATGTGTCATGTTCAGTTGTCTGGACTTCATTCTGGAGACAACAGGTGATCATCCAAGGAGTTAATAGAACAGGAGGATAAGAGGAGAAATTCCATAGAACATGTCTGCAAAGAGGAGAGAGATGGGCAACTGGGACTCAACAGACCAAGGTAAGAAACAACAAGAATATGCTGAGCAGTAATCATGACTGACAACAAACGCAGGGAGGAGAGGGGGCTGTTTAATTTTAAGGACAGAAAGGAGTTGACGGCAGAGGTAACACGGGGAGAAGAAGGTGGAAGCGCCAGTGATATTTCCAGGTTGCAATTTGAAAGCCTATCTTTGTGTCATTCTCAGCAAAAACGAATTTAGGGTGATGAGGATATCTGAGTGGACTGGAAAGATGAATTCCAATGGGATGTTTTGAGTCCCAAATACAAGTGCTGTCTGTCGGTCACATGCTGAGAGGTAGGCACTATAGACCCAATTCTATACAGCCCAACTTCACAATCTGGCTGTAGCACAGTTTTAAAGAAGTGATGCTAGACCCCACATTGTATCCACTTAGCAGAAAGTAAAATGTGTCTCCTTTGAAGTGTCTGGTTTCCCCTTCCTTACTGTATCAAGGAATTCCCAAATTAACTCGTTATTATTGCCTGGGTTTGCGTTCTAAGTCTGATCTTACTGTATCCACGTCAGCAAGATAAAGTGTAAGTAACTGCTGCCTGCACTTCACTGGTGCGTAGAAAACACAGTGAGCAGACTGTCGTAGAGCTGTGGTTAGTTCTTAAGTACAACTGCTCACTTCCCAGGACATCATCTCAGAAGCTAGTGACCGACTTGTCCAAAGGCCCATCTAAAACTGCAGGTGGAGACTCTCATTTACTGCTACTGACTTAGATGAATTGAGATTAGTCACGACACCAGAAAATGAAAGTCTGGTGACAAAAACTGGCCTCATTTCCCTAAGCAACTCACAAGTATAATACGAAGTCCTTGAATTTTTTTTTTTAAAGAGCTCATTCTGATGACTACAATGTTGTCTGTGTTGAATAGAAGGTTTTTTTTCCCCAAGAGTAGGGTGTGTGTGTGTGTGTGTGTGTGTGTGTGTGTGTGTGTAACTTGGAATAAAGTAAAAAAAAATGTTGAATGCATGGTTTGAGATTTGGGTCTGAATGAAGTGCTGTAACTAAGTTAACTGTTCACATATATTCTATTCTGGTTGCCATCAGAGGTTCAAGGCAATACCCTATAAACTCATTGAGGGAGCATGAGTTTATATTACAGTAGACACTTGGTCCTAAGTAACTCATAAGCCTCCAGAGCTATTGAGGGTCACAATATTTCTATGGGCTCATACACTTGCCTTCTTGATGGTTAAGTAGGAGTCTGCTTCCTTCAATCCAGAAATTCTTTGTTGGTGAAAGCCTGAATTTTTCCTGAAGACTTGGGAGCACTGATCAGGCAGTTTGCTAGAATTTGGTCTCTGTCTATGAGTTCTGCTTAGATCTCTTATGGCATTGACAATTCTGTGAGAAATGAGAGTATCTGACAGAGTTGTTAAAGACCTTGGAATTTCTTGAATGGTTAGAACAGTTGTGATTCTAATGAGGTGAATTTGGTGGACTGCTTACTAGACTTAGGAAGGCTGGTTGTTTGGGTGGCCAACCATGGTTACTAAAGAGCTGGAGCTTTCATTCTCACCCTAGACCTTCAGGGAGGGTCAAGTGGCCAAAGATGGAACAGATCATCAGTGATAGGATCAATTGTGTCTACAGAAGAAATCTAAGAGAACAGGGTTCAGGGAGCATCTTTATTGCTGATCAAATGGCAGTGCTTAGAGTATGACAAGTCCAGAGGGGTCTTGAGCTCTGCACCTTGCCCTCTGACCCTTTATCACATCTCTGCCATATTGCTGCACACCTGAGATACAGAGTTTTGTGGTATGATTCTTGTGACATTTCAGTTCTTACCTCAGGATTGTGGAAAATTTTGATGAAATATCATATAGTGGAGCTGACAGAATGCTTGCTCATGGACTGTGTGGGGCCAACGAGCACAGTCAGGGCACTTTGGTGCCATTCCTGCCTTCTCCGTGAAGATTTCCTCCTTTTAAGGGCCTGGGGTGGGAAGGAGGGCAGTAAGGTTCTGATGATCAAACGTCTGACAGAAGTAGGAAAGAAATTCTCTATGACCAGTTTCGAGATCTAGAGAAAGGAAGATTACAGTTTCTAAGACCCATTTTTGGAAAGAGAAATTCTACTATTATATAAATTCTAGTTGTGTATATTTTATGTGTTAATAATAATTCTGGAAATATATTCATACATATACATGTGTACATACACATGCTGATCTTTCTCTTCTCCCCTTTGGTTTTACTGGTCATGAAAACGAAGAGTGTCTGGTGATGAGGTAATATTTAAAATTTTGAGACAAGGTGCCATGTATTCTAGACTGCCCTTAAATTCCCTATGTAGCTGAGAATGACCTTCAACTTGTGAACTTCCTGCTTTCACTTCTGAGTGTAGGATTCCAGGGTATACCTGGAATTGCCATGTTGGGATAGAGTTATTAAAGACTTGACCAATGAGAGCAAGCATAGTGGCTACTAGAATCCATAGGCTGAAGCAGGAAGATTGTGAGTTCAAGCACAGACTGAGCAATATATAAGACCCTGTCTTAAAACAAAAAGCAAACAAACCAAAAAGAAAGGAAGAATGGAGGGAAAGGGTACAAGTAGGACCCTTTGGCTAGAGTGAAAAAGGAGAGAGCATATCCTACATAATGTGTTGAAAAATATCAAATTATAAATATTTCACTCAATATCATCACACCTTTAACTGGTTTGATGGCCTCTGGGAAAAAAAAAGAATAAATTTAGTAAGTTTACGTGAATACCTCACTAAGACACACATTCAATTTTGCACAATTATTGTGAGAAAAGAACAATCAGCCCATCTATGTTTTTCTTATTAGTAATTATTTAACATTTGTATTTATGTTGACTACACTACCTGCTAATTCAGTTTATTTAACCAAGCCGCCAGTCATTGAGGAGGGGAACAGGGCTTTTGGATGAGTAATGTTGCAGAATGCTTACCTCAAGTCCCAGCTGTTTGGCTGGACTTCCCACTTTTTATTTGTAGTATTGGCATGAATAGGTATAGCATTCCAAGCCTGGAATGGCAATGGGGAAATGCTGATAAAATGTGAACAGTAGCTGAGGATTATAGCAAAAAAAGAGAACACTTTATCAATTGCAGATATGCTCTTTCTGAAGCGTTTGTACATCATTTATTTACTTCCCATGAAAGTGTAGGTAGACTAGAGTGTGATTCAGGTTAAGGACGTAAAAACTAGGGTTCAGAAAGTGTCCTGTTTGAGTCCATCCTAGGCAACACATTTTGGACAGAGCCGTAAACAAAGGTTGTGCTTTGCAAAATTCCACTTCTAGACTTCATGCATGGCATCCTGTGATCTCCATGCTGCAGAGAAGTAAATTTTTCTGTTAGCATGCACCCTGTGGGTGACCAAAGCTGAATAGTTGAAGAGGATAATTACGATAATGATCATCATCATGTGGAATGAACAAATAGTGAGTAGCCTAAGGGAACCAGATGCAAAGAAGTGTTTATGGAATTTTATTGTAATAATGGTGTAAATGAAAAAGTGGTGAGGCATTCAAAGAAAGGAGATGTCGGAAGACAGACAGACCCGTCTCCAATTCAGTTAAGCTGAGATTCTTTCTAAGACATGCAAATAAATAAGAGTGATTTCAAATCAGTTCTTAGCAACAACAAAGGCACAATAAAAACAAGGAAGTGATGAGCATTCTCACTGATTTAGCAACTGATAAAAATCCACATGGGCAACAACCATTAAAAGCAGTCATGTATGACAGCAACTGGTACATGTGAACGTTCTTCACCCCGAGCTCAGAGGAAGCAAGTTAATGAACTCACCAGCAATTCTTTTTCTAACAGTCACATAAAAACAACTAAACCTGGAGGCCATACCAGAGGAGTGCAGTACCATGGCAAGCGATTCACCATTGACTGAGGGCAGAACAGACAAAAAGATTTTATAATGTTGGATTGAAGACTTCAACAATAAATAAATCTTAGCTTCTCCCACACCTCCCACAAAGGGTACACAGCAGTGACTTTGGCCAGGGACTTTGCATTTAACATCATCTCTGTTTTCTACTACAGTTGATATGTTTTTTTTCCTTTCCTGGTCTATTTTGAAGCTAAAGTCACTCAGACTTGCAATTGACTTTCTAATTTTAGGGTAACACTGTCCGGTCCAGAATCAGCACACTTCTGGCCAGAACTTTCTATTAAATTCTGCCACCCTGTTAAATGTTTAATTAGTTGTTTATGACTTTGGGTAAGGGACAGAGGTACTGGGTCTAGCTTTCTTAGTTTAGGGGTTAATGTCCTTTGAAAACTTAAAACGCTGTTTCTCAAGGTAGCAAATCACTCCACAAAATATATTTACAAATCCCAGTAAGTCCAAAAACAGCTCTGAGATCATGCAACATTAAAATTTTTTGCCCTTCATTGCTAATACTGTGATTGATTGATTTTTCTGACAATGTAATTACCTGACTTTAAACATGGATGAATCATGACCTCCTAAGTCTTTTTTTTTTTTTTTAAATTTCATTTTCAAACTAACTAAGAAGCCTGAAAAGAAAACTAAGAAAAGAAAAGCTCGTCAAACGACATGGCCAGAAAGACAGGAAGGTAAAGACATAGTCATCCAATCAGTTAGCATCAAACTTTGGGAGCTGAGCATGGTTAATATTCATGACAAAGTGGGATGGATGTGCTCCTGGACTCAGTCAGATCTGAGTTCACATAGAGCCAGGAGTGAGTTCACGCTGTGCAAACTGGGGATGTAGTTGTAGCTGAAAGTTTTCCTGGTCCCGGATGGCTCCCATTGCCTCGTGGTCCCTCAGCCGCTCAGACCCAAATGACCACACAGAGACTTATATTAATTAAGAACTGTATGGCCTACTGGCTCAGGCTTCTCAGTAGATAGATCTTACATCATAAATTAACCCATTTTTATAAATCCGTACTTTGCCACATGGCTTGTGGCTTACTGGTATTTTTACATCTTACTTCTCATGGTGGCGGCTGTCAGCGTCTCCTCCATTCTACCTTTCTCCTTCTTCTTCTCTAGTTAGAATGTCTCATTTAACCCTATTCTGCCTCACCATTGTCCAAACACCTTTATTTATCAACCAATGAGAGCAACACATATTCATAGCATACAGAACAATATCACCCATCACGTAGTTTTCTGCATGTGTCTCTGTTTCTTCTGTTTTAAATGAAAAGAAGATGGTGCTTTTATAAAAGTCAAGTTGGATGAGTGAGGATGTAGTCTAAAGCTTCTAGAAGATGATATGAACAATGAATGCAATTATCAATTTTCATTCTTATGATAGTTGATATCAATAATTGTTATTTACATTTCCAGGGAAGAAATAACTCCATCAGCATGGAGAAGAGACAAGGCTCAAATCCCCCATCCCTTGATAAGTTTAAGAAAAAGAGTGAGGTTAGAGAGACACAATCATAGGGCCTCTAATGACTGTAACAAGTGCATTTATAGGAAGGATACATCGCATCAGGAAGGCTGTTGGAGGGAGAACAGAGGTACATTAGATTTTAGAAATAGAGACAGCTTACAAGCATTTTGAACCTCATAGTCTGTGGATGAGTTACTTTTCTGCTGCTCTGGTAAGACAGCCTGAAAAACTAGACCTAGGGAAGAAAGGGTTTACTTTGGCTATTACTTCAAGAGAGATGGAGTTCATGGTGAGTTCTGAGGATCCAAACTCAGGTCCTTGCTTTTGCATGGAAAGTATTTTATTAACTCTGCCATTTCCTCATCTCCATCTCCATTCAAGTTTTTTAATAAAGTTGTTTCCATAAATACTCATGGAGGAACTGAGTTGTAGAACCCCGCATCATTTATACTCTTCCATTTCTATTTTAGGAACCTGTTTCTGAAAAACACTCTAAATGATTATTGCAGATAAACATCTCCAAACCAACTGCATCATGGATGAAGACTGTTAAAGTTAGAAGGAAAATGTGATGACAGAAAAATAATTAAAACAGTGTAAAATATGAGCCAAACCATCCATATCAATTGATTACACTTAGTCATCATAGAAAAATGAGTTATTGAATGTATCATTCATTAGCTGGCCACTTCAGGGATGCATATGCATATTGTGGTCTGTACCCAAGGGCTAAAAATGGGAATACTTGTCAAAACTCAGAGTTTCTAGTGAATTGATTATTGCCTCCTTAAGCTCCATTCTTCTATTAATACCAAATAAAGACCTTTCACCAATTCAACAGATCACTCTGAAGACAGTACACTTTGAATTCAGAATGTAGTATAGAGAGCAAAAGCCCCAATTTCTCATGACAGGAGGACCTAGGGCTTAATGAAAGGGTAGAATCCTATTGCACCCACATGTCTAAAAGTAGGACAAATAACGAAGTGCCAGGCGAATGAACTGTGTCTGTGTATACTTACAAATCTTTGTATCTGATTCTGTGTTAGGTCTGTTCCTGTTTGTTTCACTGGTTGCACTGCATCATTCATTATGTTTCCTCGGTGACAGCAGAAGGCAACAGGCTTGCATATGTAAGCAGGCAGGGAAATGATTTGTTGGACTTCTGTCATTAATCTCTACTAGGTTACTGAATCCATTTAAGACTCTAGACACTGCTATTGTATTCCTGTCAGGTCAAAATTACTCATGAATTGGCTAGACTACTGTGATAAACACAAAGATTTAACCCATGAACTTGGGAAAAACATAGGTGAATTTGAAAAATTCATTGAAAATCATAATTCACCAAAACTAAAAAAAAAAAAAAACAAAACTGAGACTCTTGTATCTATTAAAGAAATTGAATCCATTACTTATAACTTTCCTATAATGAAAACCTCCAGGCTCAGAAGACAAAGCACTTTATCTTTCCAATATTTACAAAATAATAACCGCCACAAACTTACATAAATCTTCTAGAAAAAAAAGCACAAAAAACCTCATTCCTCATTTCATAATGTTAGCATGACTCAGATAGCAACAAAAACTGTATGATAATTTTTCTTATGGATATACATACAATATATTCTAAAATTATTTAACTCTTAAATGTCTAAAATTGTTAATCATAACTAAGTTGGGTATGGTGGTTTGAAAGAAAATGGACCCAAAGGAAGTGGCACTATTAGGAGGTGTGGCTTATTGGAGGAAGTGTTTCACCGTGGGGGCGGGCTTTGAGGTTTCATATGTTCAGGATAGCACCCAGTAAGTCAGTAGACTTCCTGTTCCCTCTGAGTCAAGAAGTAGGGCTCTCAGCTCCAGCACCACATCTCCCTGCATGCCACCATGCTCCCTGCCATGATGATAATGGACTGAACCTCTGAAACTGTAATTGGGCCTTCCCAGTTAAATGTTTCTTCTTGAGTTGTCATGGTCATGGTGTCTCTTCACAGCAATAAAAAGACCTAACTAAGATGTTGGTTAATTCTAGGAACACAAATTTGGCTAAGTATTTGAAAATCAATTACTGTAATTCACCATTTAAAGAAGGAAAATCACATGATTAATTAAATGTAGAAAAGCACTTTAATACAATGCATTGGCTGAGGATGTAGCTTGTGATAGAGTGTCTGCCAACCACATAAAAGTCCCACCTCTAATGTCTGCCAATGGTGGTGACAAGATATATCCCAATACAACCACCAGCAGCCTGAGGAGTTATTGTCTTCTTAGGGACCTCCACTCAGGTAAAGCCTGATCCTTGATTATAGTAAATAAGTTCAGAATGAGCCAGAGTAGTGTAAAGATAATAACTTTATTAAGATAAAGTAGAGTACATAGTTTAGATTGAAGCATGGGTTGAAGACAGAGGGGGAGGCAAGAGGAAAGAGGAGAGGGGAGAAGGAAGACAGACAGACAGAGAAAGAGAGAGAGAGAGAGAGAGAGAGAGAGAGAGAGAGAGAGAGAGAGCAAAACAAAATAACGCAGGACAAGGCGTGGGTCTGGACTTCTCAGGAGGAGGGTGAGTCATCCAATGTATTTGTATGATTGTCCATATTGCTACTCAAAGGATATGCTATATAATAAGAATGTAGGTTTTTGTTTATTTAAGCTTAAATGTTAAGTTTAAAAATTATGCAAACTGACTTTTTATCTTAAAGAATTTAATTTTATAAGTGATATTATATAGTGGATTTTTGAGATGTATAATTTAGATACATAGATTAACTAATAACAGTGAAACAAGGTTACAAACATTCTGTTTTATTTCTTCTTTCTACAATGTGCACTTGAGATATCCTTGGGGAAATGTGCATTATATCTGTAGGTTATTGTGGCTTTATTAGCTGTGTTAAAGTTTCTTGGCTGTCAGTGAGGAAGACAGCAAGCTGGGGTCCAGATGGATGGTTCATTCTCTTCCACATACCTTTCATTTTCCCTTATATAACTATCAACTGTAACAAATGAACTTTGTGTCTGTTTATGATTAAAATTACAGATGAAATCATCAGTAGTGAATATCCACAAGAGTTGTACAACTGTCATCAAACAATAATAAAATGTTGAAAGGTTTCCTTCTGAGTTCAAGAACATTCCACACTTTCACTCTAATCACTTACTCATTGTGTGGGGTCTCCATCAGTGCATTAAAAATTAATAAATAAGATGAAATAAAATATACCACACAAAGTAGGAAAGACTTAAAAGTCATAATCATTGATACATAAATTTCCCACTATTTATAGGATGGCTGCTAGAATTAGTAAGTGAACTTAGAAAGGTCAACATCTGCAAGACCAATAGTCTATCCACTCAAAGAAGGAAAGAGCGAAAACTCAACCAGAAAAACATTCTGTGGACTACAATATCTGACATTTTAATATTGAGAAATAAATTGACATCATCTATTGTTATATGTTTCTATATCAAAAACTATAAAACGTTACCTAGAGAAGTTAAGGATAATTTTAATAATGATATAAAAAGACTTTGCATTGAAGATACTTTTCTCCTAATTTGTTATAAAATGTAATTCCAGTTGAAATTCCTAAATGGACTTTTTTCTTGGGAAGTTAAAAAACTAATTAGTATAAAAATTAGAAAGGCCTCAAATAGTAAAGACAGTTGTATAAAATAATAAAATTAGAATGCTTATATTATTAAATATCAACACTACCTAGAAAGTTACCACAGTGAAAAAAAATGTGCAAATTGGTTCAAAGGCAAATAGGTAGACCAGTAGGGAAAAATGGAATTCACAAATAAAACATTCACATACAGAAAGCTGAATTACAGGAAAGATGACACTATAATGTAATGGGGGAAAGATGGCCTTTAAAGTAAATAAATACACAATTTTTGACCAATATTGTATGTGACTGGTAGAATATATTGAATTCTAAGTCATACTATGTACCAAAGCAAGTTCTTTATGAGTTACAGACACAGACAAACAGTTAAAAGCAAGGTTCCAAACGCATTGCTCATCAAAGAAGAGAAACTCAAGCCAATACCATCGAGGCTGCTCCAAACACTGGGGGAAATTTGTTCTCTTGTGTTACTGGAGTAAATTTCTGCATCAGACAGAAAACTACTTTTTTTGTACAAAGTGCCCATACACTCTTGTCTATCATGGTTTGTTCTGAAGTAAACCTTTGAAATAATATCAAGAAGGTTAGAATTCATTGAGCTTATTTTCTATATATTTCATGATATTATTGTTCTCTGAATTAGACCCCCTTTTTTTCTGAAAACATTTTCTCACGAGTAATTCCTGTGAAGCTGGAAAAGCTCAACTGTTTTGATGCTGCCTCTTGATGCTGTCTCTTGCCATTATGTTTTTCTCAGTTGTGTATCTAATAGAAATTGTGAACAATGAGGGGACACGGATGTAGCTCAGTGGTCAAACTCTTGGTAACCAGCATAAGACCCTAGGTTCATACATATTTAATACTACAACCACCACCAAACCTCACTCATTAACATTTTATTTCTTCCTTTCACATAGATTTTTTTTTCTTTTTTAAAACATTTATTTCCTTTTTTATTGCTGTAGCAATGATTGCAACTAACAGTACTAATATTAACGATTATCATTCTGCCGGAAATTTTTAAAAAAAAGTATGTCTATAATGTTCTTATTAAAACTGATGTTTTTCAAAGTTTCTGGTAACTACTTTTCATAAAATTAAAGAAATTTTCTTCTAGTCTCAATTTTAAGAATATATTAAGATTGGATGTTAAGTTTATCAAATGCTTTTTAAGTCTTTGTTATTATTTTATAATATGTGCATATTATTTTATAAATATTATTTTTAGTCCTTAGTATAAAAACTATTTCACTCATAATTCCTTGAATACATTTCTGATATTCTTGAATACATTTTTGGTTGATAATTTTATAAAATAGACATTTAAAAAAAAACTTACATAAGAGCAGCAATAAATACATACGGCGTTCCTGCCTGCCTTCCCCCTCAGTTTATAAACTGTTGAGTATCTCATCGTACTCTTTTTCACTGTGCTCTGTGTCTTGCTGCTTTGGTGATCTGCTTGACAGCAAGTTCTCCCCTTCCTCTAACATTTTAACATATTTAAGGAATAGCTGAATGATCACAGTATAGCTAACAAAATCACACATCTAAACGCCACAGACAATCACAATTTAACCTGTGACAGGGATTCAAATTCTCTCCAGCACCCCAGTGGTACCCTTACAGCTCTTTTTCCCAGTGCAGGTACCAGTCCAGAACAACACATTTAGATTTTTGTCACATCGTTTTCATTTTCTTCTATCAAGTTTACCTCTTTGTGTTTTGTTTGGGCTCAATGTTGTTTTATTTAGTAGAATATCCTGCAATTGGATTTTGTCTGGTATATTCATATGGTTTTGAGTCAGGTTATCATCTGAGGCAGAAATACCCATGAAGTGATGCTGGGATCTATTTAGTTCTTATATAGAACCTGGCACCTAATTCTTTATACATTTCTGATTCTTTTCTTCTTGAGATTAGGTGTCTATATAGCTCAAGTTGATTGGAAAACCACTCTACAGCTCAGGTGACTTCAAACTTACAATGTTTCTGCTTTTTCCTCTTGAGTACTGTAGAAGTAAAGATACACATTACCATGTTAAGTACTGTTGAAGTAAAGATATGCATTACCATGTTCAGCTTTGTCACTATGCTTTCTTTGGAAATATCTTATGTGAATGTGTATAGGCATGTGTGTGTGTGCACAGTGGATGTCGTCCCTTGCATCTGTATGTATCACTTCCTATTTATCCTTTTGTTTATTTTTTGTTCTTGTTCAAGTGGGGAGCACAGTGGTTGTGTCTTGTATCTGTGCTTATAGAATTTTTCTTTATCTCATTTATTTACTGTGAGTGTGTGTTTGTGTGTGCACACGCATGTGTCCCCAGACATGCACACAGGAAGGACAAGTTTCAAGCGCAGACTCTCTTCCACCCAGAGTTCTGGAGAGTTGACAGTCATCCAGCAAGCACTTCTACCTGAGCCATCTCACCGGCTCCCTGTTTTCATTTATGGTCAAGATAAAGCTATTTAACATCAGCTAAGAAGCTTCTCCTGCTTTGCTATTCTGTATATCAGAAGGATCTTAACAGTTTGGAGAACTCGTCCATGAAAGCATTTAGTTTAGCTTTTAGAAATACATTTTGCAATCCTTTCTTTATGATCTTAAGCAGATCCCTTTTTTTATTGTTGTTTAAAGATATTCTATAAATAAATTTTTAAATTGTACCCTTTCACAGAGGAGGTAGGGTACTTTCTCTAGGTTTTAAAATATGATAGAGGGACTGGAGAGATGATTTAATAGTTAAGCAAGTTTGATGTTCTTACAAAGAACCATAGTTCAGTTCCCAGCAGCCACTTTAGCTACTTTACATTCAGTTTATAACTACAGTTTCTGACCTCTGCTGGTACCTACATACATATGCACACACACACACAGGCATGAACACACACACAAGTCCACATAACTTAAAATATATTGGTACGTATATGTTCTTCATGTTTTAATATTTCAGATCTCTTCTTTATATGACAATATTGATACTTAAATAACTATTGATACTCTTACTGAACTATTTTACTAAAGTACAACTTTCTGCTTTTTCAAAGATCCCAAGTTTGTTTTTAATAACCCACTCTATGTTCTGGTTTTCTATCATTTTCTGCCATACAACACACACATATAGTCAACCATAGTTGTACTCAATTCTGCCCGGTGCTGGTATATATTCAAAAGGAGATGCCTTCTTGATAATATACCCCTAATTGGAATAGTTTCAATGAACCTGTAATTAGTGTAAGGCCTATCATTTTGTTAAATTTACCTTAAAAGGGAGTTGACTTTAAAGGAATGCAAAAGCTAAAATCCAGCAATGCTCAAAATCATTTTATTCATCCTGCCCAAACATCCTATCTTTAACTAGACCTGCCCCCATAACATCAGGCCAGACTTTTTACTGATGGAGGTCACTGCTATTTGCTGCTTCTATCTACTGTTCAATAATTAAGCAGAAGGGCAGCTTGTACAAATCCAATACTTTGCTGTACCCTGGGATTTTCCAGCTTTAGCTAGAATTTCAATTGTTTTACTCCCATGTATTGGTTGACATTCCAAAGATGCTCTGATATTTGAAGATATTGATATATACTTCAATAGACCTAGACCTACAAATACTTTAACCACATCCACGGCTATGAAGCCATTATTTCATGAGCTATTTGTATGTCATTTTGACCTTCTCACTGAATTTGAAGAGTGTTGTACAAATAAACCCTAAAATATAAAATATTCGACTTGAGAAGCAACCTACCAACACTTTCTGCACACTCAGCTGTCACTAGAAGTAAAAAGCATGAAGACTGAAATACTTTCTGAACAGCATCTTTCAAAAGATCCTCGTAGACATAAACACACTACATATTTCTCCCCCTGGTGGCTTAAAAAATGCCACAAGCTACTGACAAAGAAAAACAACAAGAAAAATCCTTCTTGACTGGCTGACATTTTACTTTCTTTAGGAAACAAAGGAGAAGATGTCCCTGAAACTGTCAAGAGCACTGCTTAAATGGAGCAGCAGG